>JACEII010000034.1:714306-869419 GCA_014332785.1 Antheraea mylitta
TTTTTTTTTTTAACGTGGGGAAATCCCTAACGGATACCCACCCTCCCTGGGGAGAGGGTGGGTTATGTCCGACTCGCACGGACTAAAACCCCACGGTGTACGTCTTCCGCTATTGTTGGGGCGGCACGAGATCTCTATAGACTTCATCGTGCCGCCCCAGCGGTGTGGCCCAGCGGCAGAAGTGCCGCCGCCGAGCCTCGTCTTGTAAGGAGACAGCCGGGTACACACCGGCCATCTCCTTCTCGTCTGCCGGACCTGTGCAATGGGAAGGTGGGGCCCCAGCCTCACCCGTCCCTAGGTCCGGCTACGGTGGCGGGAGGAGGCGGTCAAACTGCCGCCTCCTCCTGCCTGTCCTCCTTTGGCGGAGACGGCCGCTTAACGGGTCGTTCTCGCGGACCCTCTCCGCCGCCTCCTTCTGCGAGACGACTTCCTCGCAGAAGGAGGCAACTACGTTCCATACTTCCTCGCTACCGAGCATGGCCGCAACCACGCTCGGCAGCGAGAGATTCCCTCCTACCGCCGCAGCCAGAATGCGGCGTTGCTCCTCCCACGCAGCACACTCAGAAAGTGTGTGCTGCGCGGTGTCCGGTTCAACGCCGCACTCATGACATGCGGCGGTCGGCTCCCTGCGCGCTATTCGGTGCAGGTACCAACCGAAGCAACCGTGCCCGGTCAGCACCTGCACCAGACGGAACGTCAGGGAGCCCCAACGTCTCTTGCACCACTCCAGCAGGACCGGGCGGACGGCGTCGATAGTGTATCTACCGTACTGCGCGTCCGCCAGGTCCCGCTTCCATCTCTCCATTACTTGGCGCCTCTCCATGCGCCTTCTCTCCTCTATTTCCCTGGGAGCTGGAGGCTCCCCTGACCGCTTTTTTGCCGCCGTATATTCATACACGGCGGCCAACACTTGCGCCTCCAGCTCCCATGGAAGGGAGCCAGCCAGAACCATGGCCGCCGCCGAGGACACCGTCCTGTATCCTCGTATCGCCCTCAACGCCACGGTGCGCTGCGCATTACGCAGCGCTCGGAGATTAGTGGCGCTGAGGGCGTCCGCCCACAACGGTGCCCCGTAGGAGGCCATCGACTGGATGACCCCCATGTAGAGGCGGCGGCAGGCGGCACCCGGCCCCCCCGTGTTGGGAAGGAGTCGTCCGAGAGCCCCCGCCGCCCCGACTATCCGCGGTCCGAGCCCCTTAAAATGGGGCTCGAACCGCCAGCGTCCGTCCAGGGTGAGGCCCAGGTATTTCATATGGGTCCCCACCCTGACACGGACGCCCTCAACGCTGATGTGGGCCCCCGGAGGTGGCCCCCGCCGAGGCCCATGGAACATTAGGGCCTCGGTCTTCTCGAGGGCCACCTCGAGGCCCAGTCTCCTGATGCGCCCGACCAGTATCCAGTATCACGCTGTGCGGCAGACTGTTGAAGGCGTTGGCGATGTCCAAGGACACCGCCAATATTCTGTCACCCTCAGAGGTCGCCTCCGTGGAGACCTTTTTTAGGAGGGTCAGGGCGTCCAGCGTGGAACGCCCCGACCGGAAGCCGAACTGCGCGTCGGACAGGTTCGGCCCCACTTCCTCTAGGTGCCGGACGACCCGGGAGGCAACGATCCTCTCGAGCGCCTTCCCGGTGTCGTCCAGCAACACGAGGGGCCGGTACGCGGACGCGCAGTCCGGAGGGCGGCCCTCCTTCGCCATCAGGCACAGCCGCCCCGTCTTCCAGGGCCTCGGGAACTGCCCGACCGCCAGACAGCGGCTGAACAGCTCCCGAGTCCACTCTCCCAGATGGTCCAGAGCAATGGCTAGCACCCGGCCCGGGACCCCGTCAGGGCCGGGTGCCTTGCGTCCCGCAGTGCGGAGGCGCTCAATCACCCTCTCCATCTCTCCCTCTGTAACAGGGGGAGGGTCGATTGGCGCCTCCTGCACTGCCTGAGGAGGAGGCATGGGAGGAGGGACGAGCTCCGGAGGGTCGGGGAACAATGCTCCCACGACCCTCTCAACTACTTCCGGCTGGAGAGTCTCCGTTGTCGGGGGCGCCTGGCCGCGGAACTTCTTCCGCGCCACCTTGTACGGGCGCCCCCACGGATCCCTCTCCAGCTCACGGAGCATCTCCTCCCATGCCTGGTCTTTCGCCCGGCTGATGGCGACCTGCAGTGTTTTCCTGCAGGTTCTGTAGTCGCCATACAGCCGGGCCTCCTCCTCCGGGTCCCTGTTGGACCGTCTCCGGCGACTGCGCCCGTACAGCCGCCGGGCCGCGGAGCAGGCCGCACGGAGCTCGGCGATCTCGTGCGACCACCAGTACACCGCCCTCCTCTTCGGACGGTGTACGCTCCGCGGCATCGACGCGTCGCATACCTCCGTGAGGGCGTCACAGAGGCGGGCAGCAGACGCGTCAATATCTCTGTCCGGGGGGGACATGGCCCAGGCTTGGACGATGGCCGCCTCTCTCGCTCGTTCCGAATCGAGACGGCTCATCGTCCAGCGGGGGAACTTCGCACCCGTTCGGGGGCGGGTTGCCGGCACATCTTGGGAGGTGGAGACCTCGAACCTGATGTAACGATGGTCCGATAAGGTCTCCACCTCCTCTATCACCCTCCACCCCCGAACACGGCGCGCGACCGACGGGGAAGCGAACGATACGTCCACTATCGATCCCCCGCCCTGTCGCACGCACGTGTACGTACTCCCCCTGTTGAGGAGGGACAACCCATGTTGAGCTGCCCACTCCTCAAGAGCTTCGCCACGCGGGCTCGTGGCCACCGCTCCCCATGCCGTGGATTTGGCGTTGAAGTCGCCCAGCACGACGATGGGAAGCGGCTCAAGCCGCCTCACGACCGGCCCCAGCGTGTCCAAAAAGGACTCAAACTCGTCCAGGGGCCGGTTCGGGGAGAAGTAGACCCCGAGGGTCGCAAGACCCCGCGAGGCGACCGCCACGAACCCGTGGCCCCTCTCCTTGACCGAGAGGGGCAGTCCCCCCCCAGACACTATAGCCACGGAACCGTCCGCATCTCCGGCCCAGTGAGGCTGGTCCGGGACGCGGTACGGCTCCGCGACAACTGCGACATCAATGTCCCACTCCGCCACCGCCTGCAGGAGAAGATCCTGAGCAGCGGCGGAGTGGTTCAAGTTACACTGGAGGTAGCTACTGTGGATGTAGTCCATAAC
The DNA here is from genome assembly GCA_014332785.1 of Antheraea mylitta. Taxonomy (NCBI): domain Eukaryota; kingdom Metazoa; phylum Arthropoda; class Insecta; order Lepidoptera; family Saturniidae; genus Antheraea; species Antheraea mylitta. Next base: position 717,471 of record JACEII010000034.1, read on the forward strand.
TAGCCCACAGTAGCCACCTCCATTTCTACCCTTTTATACAAGGGTAGTTTCCCTTTCACATGGGTCTACACTCACCCCCCCCCCATGATATGCGTCGCTGACCTTCCGGCTTCGGCGCAGACGGCACACCGCGGCTTGTCCGCTTTGCAATGCTCCGCGTGGTGGCCGTCTTTGCCGCACCGGAAGCAGGCCTCCTTCCTGTCCACAACCGATGGACACTTCGGTCGGGTATGGCCCAAGCCCATACACTTGAAGCACCTGAGTGGCCTAATACCCAGGTGCTCGACTCGGGCCATGCTCCAGCCTATTTTAAGGCGACCGGCCTCGACCAGCTTGCGCGCCGCATCCACGGGAAGGGAGACAAACAAAGAGTTGTTCCCCTCTCCCCGGGCGCGCAGCTCGCCCACTCGCAGCTTAGTGAGCTCACATCCGCTGGCCTGGACGATCGCCTCTACGGCTTCATCCCAAAGTACCGAGTCGTCGATACCGACGACCCGGACTTCGGTTCTCTTAACCGGCAGCACCACAGTGGCCAGTCCCTCTAACGCTGTCCTCACTCCGGCGGCCAGCTTGTCAGCATTCTGGGCCGCCAGAGGACCGGGAACCTGGAGCATCTTGGCCCCCGTGGCGCTGGTCCGGATCTTGAGCTCGGAGATGCCGCATTCAGCCAGCGACACCTCCTTTCTAGCCTTTAGAAGGACGTCCGCATATGTGACGCCCTTCTCCGCTGCCTCCTGTTGCAGCGTGACGAGCACTGCTGCCGTGCTCGGGGTGGCAAGCCTGTCCTTTGGCTTTCGCCGTCGCCTGCGCTTCCTCTTCGGCTTGCCCTCAGTCTGACGCTTTTTCAAGGCTGGAGCTCCTTCGGGCTTCCTCTTTCCCGTCTTGGCCCCCGCCTGGCGTTCAGCTGAGGGCAGGGATGCTGCTGCGGCTGCTGTAGGTGCCACGGCCTTTTTCCGACCGCGGCGCACCACGACCGACCAAGCCTCCGGGTCCTTTGGAGCCGACACTTCGACCGTAGCAGGTCGACGCTCCAGGATCCTCTTCGCCGCCGGGGGAGGATTCGCCGCGGCCTTCCTAAGGTCGGCCGCCAGCGGTGGTCTCACCGTCGGCTGTGAAAGGGGATCATCCCTCGCGGAGAGCCTGGCACTGATCATCCGCCCTACTAAGTAGGACGGACTGCTCCAGCCTGGCCGCTGTCTCGTTTAGCGCGGCCTCCCAGTTCTGAGGAGGAGGCGTAGGAGTTGGCAGAGGAGGAGGCGGCATCACCTTCAACGCCGCAAACTCCCTCTTCCACGCCGCAATCTCAACCTTGAGGTTGTCCACCTCGCTCCGGAGGTTACGTGTCTCCCTCTTGAGACGCCTGTTCTCCTCCGTATCTGTGCGGAGCGCCAGGATCTCCGTAACCTCCTGAACGGTTAAAGCCGACCTCTTCAGGGCCCTTTTCAGGGTCCCCTTAAGATTGGTCGACTTCTGGGCCACCTCTAAAATTGTCTCGAGCTGTTCCTCAGCCAGCGCCTTCAACCGGTCCGCGTCAAAGGCCTCCAAATTGACGGGCCTAGGTCTAGGGGGCTGAGGTTTGGAGAGCTGCGGGTCGCAAGGCTCTTCCTCGCCTTCCTGCGAGCTCTCCTCTGTAGCTGTCCGGGTGGAACAACGGGACGACAAAGCCCGGTCATAAGACCCGTCGGCCTCTCCAAGCACAGGGCGCCTGGGAGAGGCCGAGCGTTTGCTCCGCCTCCTTCCTCTGTTAGAGCCAGCAGCGTGCCCGGACTGACGTGCGCGCTTTTTAGCGCCACACTTGTCCACACGCTTACACTCTGGCGAAGCCGTATCACTTAGAGAATCGGAATCCTTAATGGGCGCCTTGGTCAAAATCCTAGGATCATACAACGATGTGCCCCCCCCAGAAAACGAGGGGCTGCCCGAGCAATGGGGCTCGGGGAGGGATTCTCCGCTGCCGGAGGCAGCGGTACCCTCCTGGGGTATTACTTTTTCAGGTTGTATCTCCATCTTCTTCTTCTACTACACGTCTAGTTCGCGGTACGCCCGCCGAGATCGGTACAAAAACCGACCCCGCCGGCCGCTACCCGGAACTGGGCCGTTGGGGCTCAAACTGAGCCCTCATCCGCCCCAGCCCGGTACTGAGGGTGCCGCTCACACACCACCCTCAGGTCAGAGATCAGCCGCCGGTCAACTGGACCGACGTTGCCCGGGGTGCGCCACGCGGAGGCTCTCTGACAGTGCACCCCGTCTGAGCTAATCTGAGCTAACCTAAGCTAACTATTCATACGTATATGAGTGGTTGAACATATATGTGTACCCAGCATACATACCTCAACAACTCTTATAGATATTTCGTATCGGATAATTTCCTGAACTATTACAGTTCTATAAGGGAAAAAAAAACTCTTCCACTTTCATATGTAAGCGTGTATGCGTGCACGTGCGTGGGGGTGATATGTGTACTGTTGTTGCAGTGATGTAAGATTTTGTGTCACTGTATCGCGCGAGCAGCGCACTCAAGGGCTCCACGCCGAGGGAACAGACCTAGGCTTGAGCTGTTGCCGAGGGGGGCCTAATCTGCTACGCTATTGACCTAGCAAGGTCTTAACAGCTTCACCGGACTACGTCAAAGAGTTAGTTATTTGTTGAATAAGTGTGGTAATTGCAGTGGACATCGAGTCCTCTTCTAGATTTATCGTGTTACTATATTGGACTACATAGTTATTTAATATGAGGTGACAATGTGGTTGAATGTTAAAATCTTTGTAGACATATTTCTTTTATATCATCGGAGGCAAATGAACATGCAGATCACCTGATGTTAATTGATCACTGCCGTCCATAGACAGTAGCAACACCAGAGGAGTTGAAAGTGCGTTGCCAGTCTGTTTTTGGTAGAAGGGGGTGGGGAATGGGACGAGGAGAGCAGAGGATTATGGATGTGGGCTTCCGGCACTCTCGCTGACCGAACGAAACGCAACAATGCAAGCACTGTTACTTCACGTCGGTTTTCTGTGAGAGGGTGGTACTACTCCGGGTGAGTCGAGCCATTCATGCTGAAACCAGTAATAGTTTCAGTGTGGCTCTACCAACTACAACAAGAACACTATGTTCATCTTCTAGTAAGATTGTTTTTGTAAATTTTATATAGCATATATTCTCTATGTAGGTTTGTATGATAAATATTTGAGTTTTGAGCAGATTAAAAATCTATCTTTATATTATTATTATTTTATATTAATTAATTTTATAGTATCTATATATATATATAATACTTTTAAACGGGCAATTCTTGTATATTTTTATATTGTTATATATTTAGGATCTCGGAAATGGAGTCATCTATTTCCGGGAAACTTAGTATGTAGGTAGTATCGGGGACGATAAATCGATCTAGCTAGATTTAATTCATAAAAAACCATTTTTAACTGACTTTTCAGGCAATGAAAAAATATAGCTCGAAGCTAGAATACAAAGGTAAATTTTGCCGTCGCTGTCAAAACAAAAATAGCTCATATGGCAAAAGGCTGTTTCGAAAATCCGACTAACTCCAGTTCTTATTCGAGTGACAGCAATAGAGATTTTTTTTCTTTTCTTTTTGTTAAAAAATTCAAATTTTGTGAAGCAAACCTAACAGTTTACTTTGATTTATAATGTTTTTTAAACAACCGAGCTAGGCTCGGTCGCTCAGGTACTCAATAATAATGTATCTGCAAGTGAATATAGTATACACGTGTACTTTTATATGGATGTGCGATGCCTTAAAACCGCAGCTTACTACCTCATTTAACACGCAACAGGTTTATTAAGCAGGAATTGTAAATATAGTAGAAAATTCCCTTTCATTTATGTTCCCATTTACGTTTTCATAATTGAGGGTTATAAAACTTTGAACGTACATACACATATTATGTCTTGTTTGTTTTTAATACACAATTATATTTGATTTGCCATGGTTATTTGCTTAGAAATTTTTCAATAACGTTGTAAACATACCAATGATACATAATCGTTAGCTATTCCATTAAAATTTACATGTTTGGAAAAATAGTCGTCAGATTGTCGTTAATACAATCAACTTCTTAAAATTTTATGATTACATTTTTTTAATTATTCCTGTACATATTCTTTGACTTATTACTTTATATTTATTTCAATGCTCTATAAATAATAAAATATGTCGAACATACACTAAGAGTTTTGTAATATTAGACGATGAAATTCCATTTTAATTTACACATCAATATTTCTTTTATTATGGTCAATAACAATATATTAGAAAAAAAAAACCGTAACACTTTAGTAAATCTTAGTTCATCTATAAATTCAAAATTGAATTTCACATGTATTAGTGTACGTGAAATAACAGGTTTTTAAACAATCAAACTTAAAATACATCAAAAATATGTTGCGGAATATCGATAATAGTAGTACAGTCCTTAATTACCAATATTTGACCAGATTAGGCCTTCTCGGTAGCGGCTCAAGTCTAGGTTCGATCCTTCGGCAGGGAGCCCTTGAGTGCGTTGGTTGCGCGATACAGTGACACAAAATTTTACATCACTGCTACAACACTACACGATCACCCCTACACACGTGCACGCCTACACGCTTACACAAGGAAGTGGAAGGGTTTTATTTTTTCCCTTATCGAACTGAAAAAACCCTAATTTTCCGATAATAAATATGTGGAGGGGTTGTTGAGGCGTGTATGCTTGGTACACATATGCGTCTCAACAACTCAAACATATATGAATAGTTAGCTAAGATAGGTCGCGAGTTTGCATGTAACAGGCAACAGCCAAGCCGAGGTGTGCCGTGCACCCTTGAGCTAGTTGCCCAAATAAAATCGGCTGAGTGCCTTAAGCGCTCACCTTAGTAGTTCGGTGAAGCTGTTAAGACTTTGCTAAGTCAATAGCGTAGTCAGTTCGAGAAAAAAAAATACAATATTTTACCATATTTAATTATTATATAGAAACAGGCAATTTTGAGAAAATAAGGGCTGTAGAACTATTCTTGTAAATTGTAGACCTAATTTTGTACTGTCGTCGTTAAATGCAATTGAAACACTATGGTGTTTCTGTAACTCGATCTTCTAGTCTCTCAAGTCTCGTCCTACTAAGTGAGATAACGTTTCTGACGTAATAAAGCACTTGTATTTTGGATCTCCAGGAAGACTGGCGTGAAAAGATCCCTTTATCAGCGTCCTGCTAGAGATAACCTTGTCTTGTGGGATACTGCGGATCTAGACTGGAAATCGATAAATACTCCGAGAGGTTAGTTTTCAGTCCCGGACCGTGGCATTTACCGTAGCAGATGGTGGTCCTCGAGATAACCCTCTGCTTACTAGGCAGGAAGTAGGCCTGCTTGAGTTCACTCGTAAGAAGATATAGGAAGAAAACCTTCTTAAGTGCCAGTTACTTCGGATTTTATTAAATCTAATGTCTGCATAATGGCACAAATTATTTTAATAAAATTACGTACTTAAATAATGTTTATTTAGGCAGCTGTTTTTACAACATATTTCAAAATTATCCATATATGTAACACCAATGCAAGAAACAGAAAGAGGTTGTAAGTGAGATCTTAATTATTTGAAGACAAATGAAAGGTTAAAGAGTAATTTGTCAGGAAAAAGTAAACGCTTACAATATACACCTGCGATAAATTTATTTGGAAGTTAATTATGCTCTTCCATACACTTTAAATTACATAACAATTTAAGTTGGATTACATCTCTTCTTTGAATGTTTGTGCAAAAATGTCCAATTATAATTACATTCTGAAAGCACCATTGGGCTAAAACGTCGTATACAATTTAAGAGATTCATGAGATTTTTTCCATCCGACTACACTAAGCTAATGAGCTTTCGCAGATTCAACGAAGTAATGGAGATTCATTAGAAATATTCCGTGTATCATTCGCACAGGTCACTCTATGCTTTTTTGCGACTTCCTAGACTAAAACCTACATAGAGAAATCTTTGAAATCTAATGAAGTTTATTACTAATTTGCCTTACTGTTACAAGGTATGACTTTTTTTATATCATAGGAGGCAAACAAACAGGCAGGCCACCTGATGTTAAGCGATCACCATCCATAGACACTAGCAACACCAGGGGAGTCGCAAGTGCAGGCTGTGTTTTGAAGAAATGGTGGAAAGGGGATGTCAAGAAGATAAGGGAGGGCGCTGGTGTACTACCTCCCCACCGCTTGTCCCTCTCTACTCCTCTTCCCCTTACCCCTTCCCCCCCAAACATAGGTTGGCAACGCACTTGTGACTCCACTGGTGTTGCAAGTGTCTAGGGACGGCGGTGATCACTTAATATCAGGTAACTAGTCTGTTTGTGACATACAAAAAATCAGTAGTTTAAGTTTTTAAGGTGAATTAATGTAGAAGCAGAGGAAGATCGCGAAAGTTATGGATGTATTGTGTGATATAAAAGTGTGAATACCGAAATTACATTAGAGAGAGGATAGAGAATGTGGAAAGTTCTTATTCCAACCTTACTTATGTGAAATGTAAAGTAAAGTAGTAGCGAACAATGATACGTTCATAATACAGAAGTTCAATGTATTTTTTTCGAGTTATATAAGCTCCACTTACCAAGGTTCTATTTTTTTATTCTGAAAAAGGAGCTATGCAGGCTTTAGTTCTGTATCACTGGGACCAGTACTGATCTATTATGATCGCCCTATATTACTAAAGCTCTCCGCCTAGTCCTATAGCATTTAAGAACTGCAGGATTTTTTTGGTTGTGAGCATCTGTATCTCATCCGGAAACAATACATGCTTTCCCAGAATCCGGTTTCCTGTAGGCTTTAGTGGATCACATTCACATGAGAGATGTTTGGGGGTCTAATCCACACTATCAAAAAATATACACTCTCTTGTACTCTGGACACAGATGTTGTACAAGTGCTTTTTAAGACAACAGTGTCCAGTGAGTGCTTTCGCTAAAACCCCGTAATTGATTCCTACCGAGTGACAGGGCCTTATCAGCATATCGCTGGTTGAATGCCCTGATGAGTTCTTTGGAATGGTTTTGTCCTGGCAAGTTATGCCAGAACCTTTTGGCTTCTTGATTGTAATGGTTTCTAAGGGTCAAAAGAGCTAGGCTTTTGGGTATACCACAGAATGGTTCAGGACCAATGTGTAATCCCATGGCACCTGCTCTTTTAAGCTCATCAGCGGCTACGTTGCCAGGATATCGTTGGTTAAATGCCTTGATGAGTTCTTTATCAAGGTTCTAACAAACTAACTATGACACCAACCTGATCTAAACAATAGTCAATAGCACGGCGTAAATTGTGAGCCTACGTTGTAAGTGGTTACGTGATTTAATCTGTTCATATGGTTATATGCTATTAAATATTATAATTTATATTTAGGTATCACAATTTGCTATTAAATTAAACCGTAGAACCGCTTGTAGTAATATCTGCAATAAGTCGATCTACAATGTTACCGTTGATATCTAAGTATGAATTCAAATAAGCAGTTAGATACCCAGTATCACTACCAACGGCTTCTATAAAATGCAAAATAATTTAAATAACTGAAACATTACAAAGAAAGTCAATGATTTTTATATGAATGTTTAATTTACCTATTGTTTTCATAGAAACGTGTGAATAAACTGTTAACTAGTCGATCAGTATGCATTGAAGATATATAAACATTAAATATTTTTATTGAAATTTGATTTGGTAATCAATAATTTAATAAGGATAGTGCAATAATTTTAACGTCTAACAAGATGATGGCTCCTTGGAAAGAACTTTCCAGTGAGTTTTTGGGACATCCCAGATTTTATGCTGCGTGGTGTTATTTCCCATCCGCTTTATATATGTACAATAAATAAACTATATTACGGAAAAAGTCACCAATATTATATTATATACTTAAATAACACATGATTATGAATAACAAGAATTAATAAAAAGCCATCTTTTAGATTATGAAGAAAACAAACATCGCCCACCTCTCTTTATTAATCTTACTCCGTTATCAAAACAAGATTTTATTTTGCTAGGTGGTAGAGCTACGCTGATGCTATTACTGGTTTCAGGATGAATGGGTCGGGTCTTCCGGGGTAGTACCACTCGATCCATAGAAAACGGCCGTGAAGTAACTGTGATTACATTGTTGTGTTTCGTTCGGTATAGCTGCTAGTATCTATGGATGGCGGTGATCACATAACATCAGGTGATGTGCCTGTTCGTTTGCCTCATATGGCTTAAAAAAATTGACTATTGTACCCAAAGATCATTTTGACAAATGTAATGTTTTAAAATCATGCGACAAGTACACAAAGCCTATTATACGTATGAGTTGAAAACAGTTGAATGTGACAAAGTGTCGCATGCATATTCATATTCGTGCCCCCTTTACAATTGGCGCAGCTAAATGTTGCGCCGACACTGACACGGTTACTGTGTCGGCTCATTAGAGACGGTTCACTAGTGTCCCCGAATTGTGATGTGATGTGAAACATCTCTGATTTTTATTTTACCGGGCAAGGATAACTAATTATGTTCACTAACTATTATTTATAAACAATATGTACAACTGTTCTCTTAATTTGCAAGCTGAGAACTTGAAATCATCAATAAAATTACACTGGAAATAGTTTGAATAGGAAAGGCACACATGTTCATTACATACATTCTTTAAAATAGATAATTTGATAACATGATACATGTTTAAAAAATTGGTGATCCTGTATAAGTTTCGTAGGAAGAGCAATACAGCTACACAAACTTTGGCAGGAAAGCATTAGTATTAACTCTGCAGAGTTCCGACACTAAGGATTGTATTGATATCATACGCAGCTCACAAAGCCTTGTATTGTAAATCCTCACAGTAGTAAGCTATTTGCTTTTAGCGTAAGAATAGTATAGGATACAGTGACTACTTAACATTAAATGGACTTCATACCTGTTTGCTAATCATGTTATTATAAAAAGATTATCGTTTATATGAGTCCTTTAATTGTTTGGATTTTAAAATATTTTTAGTGACAGCAAATAACTCGAAATACTTTTCCATATTGTTATCTAATACCTTCATACGAGCAATTCTTGTACATATTAATATTATTATACTAGCTGACCCGTGCGACTTCGTCTGCACCAAATTGGTTATCACTGGTTTCAATTGTATTTTTAAACGCGAAAAAATTAATAAAACTGGTACCCGATTGCAGCCACAACTACCGATTTGAATCCAAACTATCCACGGACTCACTCAAACATATACCCAGATTATATGTGTTTTTTTATATTAGCCTAAAACCCGTTCATAGCATCATCTACCAGGTTCAATTAAGATAAAAACTAACCTACATAAAGCTAAATAAATGTCTGTACAACTTACTTTATCATAACTATCTTTGACTTGTATTAAAACCTTTTTATACTCCATTGTATTAAAGAAAAATATATGTATACCGTATCGAAGCGTCAAACATCGCGCCGAAAGCGTCAAATGTCACTTGCTTGAAACTATTGTCTAAGAGTTATAAACTGTTTCGAAAACGTATTTGAAATATATTTCCAATATATTTTTATAAATAATCTCTGTACCACTCACAACATAGTACCTATCACCTTTAAACCAAGCCAGTTTTATACATCAGGTTCAATCCCTCAGTAGGGATCCTTTGAGTGCGTTGCTTGCGCGATACCGTGACACACAAATATACATCACTGCTACAACACTACACGTTCACCCCCACACACGTGCACGCCTACACGCTTACACATGAAAGTGGAAAGGTTTACATTTTTCCCTTATCGAACTGAAAAACTCTCAATTTTCTGATAATAAATGTATGCAGGAGTTGTTAAGGCGTGTATGCTTGGTACACTTATACGTTTCAATAACTCATACATATATGAATAGTTAGTTAGGTTAGTTAAGATAGGTAGCGATTATGCATGCAACAGGCAACAGCCAAGCCGAGGTGTGCCGTGCACCCTTGAGCTGGTTGCCAAAATAAAACCGGCTGAGTGCCTTAAGCGCTCGCCTTAGTAGTCCGGTAACTTATATACGTATATAAGTTATTGAAACATGCATGTGTACCAAGCATACGTGCCTCAACAACTCCTATATGTATTTTGTGTAGGAAAAATTCCTCTAAACTATATAGGATAGGATAGGATAACGAAAAATAGGGGTAGAACTCTTGTGTCACTGTATTGTGTGAGCAGCGTACTCAAGGGCTCCACGCCGAGGGAACAGATCTAGGCTTGAGCCGTTGCCGAGGAGGGCCTAATTTAGTGTGCGGAAGCGAAATTTACTCCCAGACCACGATGGCGTGATCTGCGGTTATGCGGGTGTGGGCGAGAACACGGTCTGTTTGAAGAAACAGGCTGGTATTGATCGCTCGCTGACTTGATTGAATCAGGAGGGTCGGTAAAAATGTGTCGCGGTCGTCTTCTATACAGCGCAGCGTTGGGTACGGGTTCATTGTTCGCGGGGGATACCACTAACGGGCTAGGATGATTCGCGGCTTTTTCGAAATAACTACGTGTGAGTGATTTTATATACGCCCAGACAGAAGGCATCTCCAGCTCCTGTGGAGATCCTTATTCCGGACGTACCATGGGGCACCGGTGATTTTACGTGGGGCTCGGTTCTGGAGAACCTGCAACTTTTGAATACGATTTTGCGCATGTGCAAAGACCCAACAACTTTACGTCATAATCGGACGGATGCAAGTTTTATATAAAGTGAGTTTTTGTCTGGGGGACATTTTTCTCTTATGACAAAGCAAATGATAGAAACAACCCAAGACCATACGGCGTTGTTTCGCACTCTTTCTGTGTGGGAATCGAAATTTAAGTGTTTATTTAAAGTGACACCGAGATATTTAACCTCGCCGGGCCAAGGTATTTTGGTTTCGTATAGCCCGATGGTCGACGACGCATATATTTAAGATGGCGTCAATCCCAAGTTATACGTTTACGTTTATCGTTGTATATGGTGATCAATAATGTTAATAAAATGAAATTTGTTCTTTGCTATGGAAAAAGTTCCTTACGGCAGGCTTGGAGGAGATAGGGATTTTGCGCGACCGAACTGAAAAAAATGTGATAGTAAAACCGTAACGAAAAGTGCATGGAATAAAACAGTTAAATGAGACGTGCGCAGGCGCGACAGTCGTATACACAAGCGAGTAGTGTATAATACCTTTCCCTTTCTCCTTTTTTGTAATTATTTCTATTTCTATGTAATTTTATGTTGTCAAACAAAAATAAACAGACATATTTTGTTATTTTAATTGATAATTTGAATTACGATTACATAAAATTGAGCATGATTTTTTTTTGCAAATAGTGTCGATTCTACATTAGCCGAAGGAACTTCGTTCCTACCTGGTGTCCCACGACACCACATTCTTTTTTTTATTTATAAAATATATCAGCGGGTATATATATGATTGTTTATAAAAAATGTGTCTGACTGTTTAATTGCCTTTAAAAGATACTGAAAAAAATGTTCCTAAACTTATTATTGATTAATCATAAATCAAAATTAATTAAATCAAAATGCCTATTAAAAATACAACGTTAACCCGCTACCAAGTGTCCTAAATTCTGTCTATTGATATATTGATAATTTCTGTATGTGGTAGAGCCACGCTGAAGCTATTACTGGTTTCAGCATGAATAGGTCGGCTCGTTAGGGCTAATACTGCCCTCTCACAGAAAACCGACGTGAAGTAATAGTGCTTGCATTGTAGTGTTTCGTTCGGTCAGTGAGAGTGCCGGAGGCCCACCTCTCTTGCCCTTTCCTTCTTTCCCTTCCCTTACCTTCCCCCATATACAGGTTGGAAACGCACTTGCAAATCCCCTGGTGTTGCTAGTGTCTATAGACGGTGATGGTCACTAAACATCACGTGACCCAGCTGTCGTTTGCCTCTTATGATACAACAAAATATGTATTCATATATTAAAGAATCAGGTACTCTAAAATTCTTGTTCTTCTAACGTTGCCGGCTCTTGTACTAAGATGTCGCAAAAAAGTCTAGTTACGTTAACTACAAATTTTTACTTTTCGTTATCCTGGAGAACCCCTTGCGTTTTATGGGACAAAAACTATCCTGGATGTAGCCTTGTAATATCAGTTATCACTGTGTTAAGTTTCGTGAAAATTGGTTCAGTACTTTCAGAGTAATACGGGTTTAGATTCTAGACTTTAATCCTTTATCCTGAAGAACCCTTTGAGTTTAATGGGACAAAAAGTACATTTGATGTAATCTCGTTATATTAGGTATCACTATGTCAAGTGTCGTCAAGATTGGTTCAGTACTTTCAGAGTGATGCGTGTGCATAGGGACAGACAGACAGACAGACAGAAAGACAGACAGACAGAAAGACAGACAGACAGACAAAAATTGTAAAAAGATTATTTTTGGCTTCTATATCGATAACATAGTCTACCCTGGTTAAAATTTTCAAAAAATATTTAATGTACAGATTTCGCCTTGTTACAGTTTTATTATAGTATAGATAGATATTCAGGATCTCAGAAACGACGTTAGCGATCCCCGTGAAACTTAGTATATAGGTGGTATCGGGGACGATAAATTGATCTTGTTAGATTTTATTCATAGAAAACATTTTTATCTAAGTTTTCAGGCATTAAAAAATATACGTAGAATATAAAGGTAAATTTTGCTGCCAAAACAAAAATAGCTCAGATGTAAATCAGCTGCTGCAAAATCTGTCTAAACCCAGTTTGAATCCGAGTGACAGCAAAGGAGATGTCTTTTTAAAATATTTTTTTTTTCGAACTGACTACGCTATTCGCCTTACTTCACAGCTTCACCGGAGTACTAAGGCGATCGCTTAAGGCACTCAGCCCATTTTATTCAGGTAACATGCTCAAGGGTGCATGGCACATCTCGGCTTGGGCTGTTTTCGACAAAAAACCCGATCTGACCTAGCTAAACTATTCTAAGCTAAACGTACATGTATTTATTTTTGAATTATGCAATTAAAAATTGCATGATTGTTTGCTTGCATGATGTATCGTACGCGGGGATCTCCGAGATCTCGAGAAAGATTAATAACTGGGCTGACCAGTCCATACCGGATAGTTTGCAGGAGAGGGCGGGATCGGCCTGTGAAGGCTTCACCACCTGAGGACGAGGAGTAGGCTGAGACGCGATCTTGGAGCCCCACGGGACCTGAAGGACCCGTGCGGGGCGGAGGGGCGCGCTAGGCCAGATGCGGGTGCTACCGGTGCACGGGATCTGCTCGGCAAGTTCGGAAACGCCTCTCTGGAATTGAGAGGTGGAGGTCGGGGACGAGTTGACACCGTAGGCGCCTTAGACGACGAGACCTGCCTGGCGTAGCAGGGTTACCATACCGGGGCCTGAGGAGGGGAGTGTTGCGGGGGAAGACATTAAAAACTTCCTTGCCAGATGGGCAGGGAGGCGTGTCTTTTGAATTGAACGGACTCCGAAGTCCTGGCCAAAAGGAAACTGTGGGCGAAGTGCACTGCCTCACAGGGGACTTACAATGCCTCGGGGGAGGCCCTAACGATTCTTTCTTCAGCTGCGCGACGACATAAGGCACGGACCATGGAGCGAAGCTTGACGCACGCAGGCATGACGGGCTGAACTCCTGGAATGCGAACCGGCGACTCGCAGCACATGGAGCACGCAGAACGCACTGAAAAGTGCGGCTAGAATTGCACCAAAAAGTGAAACGTATATGTGTACCAAGCATACACGCCTCAACAACTCCTCCATATATTTATTATCGGAAAATTGAGAGTTTTTCAGTTCGATAAGGGAAAAAAAGTAAACCCTTCCCGTTTTATGTGTTAGCGTGTAGGCGTGCACGTGTGTGGGGGTGATCGTGTAGTGTTGTAGCGGTGATGTATATTTGTGTGTCACCGTACCGCGCAAGCAACGCACTCAAGGGCTCCCTACCGAGGGATCGAACCTAAGCTTGAGCCGCTGCCGAGGGAGGCCTAATCGGGTGTGCGGGAGCGAAATTACCCCCACACCACGGTGGTTACGCGGGCGTGGGCGTGAGCATGCTCTGTTTCGAAGAACAGGCTGGTCTGATCGTTCGCTGACGTGATTGAATCAGGAGGGTCGGTAAAAATGTGTCGCGGACGTCTTTTATAACACGCAGCGTTAGGTACGGGTTCATAGTTTGCGGCGGATACCACTAACGGACTGGGATGATTCGTGGCTTTTTCAAAATAACTAATCGTAAGTGATTTTACGTACGCCCAGATAGAAGGGATCTCTAGGTCTCTATGGAGATCGACTCTCCGGATGTACCACGGGGCACCGGTCACTTTACGTAGAATACGATTTTGGAGAACCTGCAGCTTATCAAAGTTATCTTTGGACATATGCGCAAAAACGGGGCAGCTATATATCATCACGGGACGGATACACGTCCTATACAAAGTGAGCTTGTGTCTGAGGGACATCTTACTCTTATGACAAAGCAACGGATGGAGGCGACCCAAGACCATAGCGGCTTTGTTTCGCACTCTGTCTATATGTGAATTGAACTTTAAATGTATATCTAAGTAACACCGAGATATTTGACCTCTTCGACCCAAGGGATATCGATTCCCTATAGCCTGATGGGCTCAAATTTATTAGCGCGTTTCGTGGGATCGAAGAGTATTGCGGCACTCTTATCGGGATTAACTTCTATGCACTATCGACGAAACCATTCACCGAGAGTATGAACGGTTTTTTGGATGCGCTTCCTAAGGAAGTCCGATCGCCAGCCGGAAGTGTAAATAACGGTATCGTCAGCGTAACAACCTACCTCGACCCATCGAGACCGAGGTAGGTCACTGATGAACAGATTGAAGAGCGTGGGCGCGAGTATGGAGCCCTGTGGCATACCTGAGCATATCGGATGGGGCAGCGATAGTTCACCTTCCACTCTGAAGTGGAATGTCCTATCAGTGAGATAATCTCGGATAATATGAATTAACCTATCGGGTACGCGAGATTTACATAATTTATGGATGAGCCCTCTGTGTCAGACCTTATCGAAGGCCTTGGCGACATCGAAGAAGACTGCAATTGTGCGTTTCGGTTTACGTTTTGGATCGGCGTTAAATTTAGAGAAAATGTACTCCGTGAGGCGGTGTACTTGATTCGTGCAAGAGTGTTCGGCACGAAATTCGAACTGCTCAGGTGGAATTAATTTTAAATCTGTAATCGAGAACTGGAGACGGTTCAGAAGGAGCCGCTCGTAAAGTTTTCCTAAGGTATCATCTAACAGACTAATGGGGCGATAGCTAACGGGAAGCGTAGCTTTCTTGCCAGGCTTGTGAATACCTATCACTATGGCCTTTTTCCAGACGGCCGGAAAGTGACCCTGGGACATGGCCGCATTGAAGACGCAGACCAATAGAGCTATGATGCGATCAGGAAGGAGTTTCAGAATCTCGTTCCTGATCCCATCGGGACCTGGGGACTTCCTAAGCTTGAGACGCTTAATTGCGCCTGGCTTCATCGAAAGTAATCGCGGTTAGGGTATCCGCCGGAGGAGACGCAAGTACATGCTCCGCAGCTGATTCGATTAATCCGTTATGGAAAGTGTCAGTGTTATCAGTGTTTGGCGAGCACTGTTTCTCTAAGCTTGCGGCAAGGCGTTCTGCTTTATCTATGCTATCGAACGCGGGAGGCAACCCGGGGCCTCTGTCGAGAGGAGGCATCGGAGTGACCATATCTGATTTGAGAGTTCGCGCTAGAGTCCAGTACGACAGGTGAGACGGCTGGAGACCCTCCAGGAGTCTGTCCCACCTGTCACCCAGGATGTCAGAAATACGAGACTTGACTGTTTTTCGTACCGAACGTAAACGATCGCGATTCTCTACAGACGGGTAAGCGTCGTAAGCTCGACTCGCGGCGTTCTTTTCCGTGATCAATGCTCTCACGTCGTCAGAGAGTATAGAACGGCGATCGTTCGCCGCTTGTACCTCTCTCGAGTTCACCCTGACGGCGGTCTGGAGATAATCAACCAGGGAATCGATGGCCGAATCCGCGTCGGCTTTAGACACCAACACGTCCGGAATCCTGATTGAACGAGTTTCGCGTAATCAGCCACCCTAACCGACGGCGGGGTGAAATCTAAATTGTGACCTAACTGTAAAACAACCGGGCGATGATCTGAATTAAGTTCGTGTACGACTTGTATGAGTCTTACAGGAAGAGTGATATTTTTTAAGAGAGCTATGTTTAAAACTCTGGATCGGCAATGATCTTGATAGTGCGTGGGTTCCGAAGGGGCTATGACGTCAAACGCGAGAACCCTACCTAGTTCGTCGAGTATCCTCCCGTTACGAGAGGTACACGGATTATTCCAGATAACGTTCCCGCTATTATGGTCCCCAGTTATAATAACTGAATCTCCTAAATGAAGTAGCGCCTGCAAATCGGATCTTAGCAATTCTTTGTTCGGTGGCAAATACGCGGAAACTAAAATAATATCTGAGTGACCGGTCATACCTAATTTACACACTGACACTTCCATATTGATTAGCGCGGGCGGGTCTAACGGCATGCAGTATAACGAACGCCTAAAATAGATTAATGTGCCACCCCCGCGGGTGACTCGGTCGTTCCTGACTATACAGTAAATCACGATTCTCTGATTACGCATACTTGGTTTTAATATCGTTTCCTGGATGAGGAAAACGTCAATCTGTCTATCGCGCAAAAAGTCAGTTACTAGATCGCGCTGTGTCCGAAGGGATCTTGCATTGAAAAACGAGAGACATAGACCGCGTGGTTTTACTTTATTAAGACCCGTGAATTTTAAAACTTATTTAAAAGATGGTGACCGGGCGAGGCACTGAATAGTGGCTCCGATAGCCGGGAAGCGCGCTAGTGCGGTAAGAAGACCTAGCTCCTCCTCGACCTGTACTATGGCGTGGAAGGCGAGGACCCCCTTCATGTCGTGCTCGCGGAGAAGATGTTTCATCTAGTCAAACTTACTGGAGAGAGAGGATGAGGAAGCATAAGCCGCCTGAGGCTTCGAAGAAGCCTGAGGCTGAGGTCGGGGGGCCCAGGGAGCCATAGGGGCCCGCCCGGGTTGAGCCTCGCGCGGCACAGGGGTTGGCGAGCGCGGTGAGTTCGTGGGCGCGGGCGCTACCGGGGCACGGGAGGCGTTCGGCAGGCCCGGAAAGGCCTCCACGGACATGAGAGGTGGAGGCGGAAGGCGGGCGGCGGCTACAGGCGCCCTAGGTGCTCCTCCTCGAGAGCGAACGTGAAATATGCTAGTTTCGATTCCGTAAGGAATCGAATCAAAGCGCGATGGTCTTCGGACGTGGGACGTTTTACGCGAATGCCCGCCGGTGTACTCAGGGCGGACGTGTAATTTACCTTAAGGGTCTTTAACCTGTTTGAAATCATAGTCCATTGGGATTTATCCTGAATCGTGAATGGAGGCGGGGGGCGCGGCTCTCTACCTGCGGAACCCGCAGGTTGAGAAGGAGTGAGCGGGACGGAGCTAGCCGGACGACGCCTATTGTGTGAGACGGTCGTATAACCGTCCTTATCTGTTTGCGCAGAAGGCGCGGGAATCGCGGACTCGGTCACGGTCGCGGTTGGCTCGGCGGACGCCGTCACGTCTAGCTCCATCTCGGAGCCGGTCTCCAAGCTGGAGCTAGTAATCAGGGCCTCTAGTAAACCTTTGTCGCGCGCGTCTAGAGGAGACTGCGGCGATAAGGTCGCGAAAGAGTTCTCGGTCGGAATATTGAAATGACCCTCGGAGGCCTGCAACGTAACATTATGATATGTTAAATTAATTGAATTAATGGCCTCCTGGTCTAGACTGCTCTCGAGGAGATTTTTGCACGTAATCAGCTGTTTGTGAGAAAGTATACTGGTGTATAGGTATTTATCATCTATGTACAACAGTGAATATCTGTACTCGTATAATTTGTGTACAAAGTGTTTTCCTAAATAACCTACATGTATTGTAAGATAATAAAAATATTATGAACAATATTAACTTCTCATTTATTTAATAAAAGAGAAAAATTTGTTTTCTTATCGGTCACCACGCTCAAATAGTGTACCTTGAATTAATATCAAAGATGCATAAATAAAATAAATAAATGGTTATAATTGCATAAGATAATAAAAATTGCTATGCAATAGCTTTACCGTGGCAGTCCCCGAGTGCCACACGTATTTTTTTTTTAAAAGAGTGACAAGGGCGTATTTCTATTTAAAATGCGGTGCACACCAACCTTAACGTTTCTAATTACTTGTCCCAGGTATAAATCAAAATATTTATACGTATAACATTATCTTTATTACATTATTGCTAGTAGTTAAACTGGATACCAATAAGTAAATTATGATATAAATTAGACTAGACATATTTCTCTAAATTATAAATTGCTAAGCTATACGAGACGCTTGTAATTAAATGGCAAAAAATGTATATAAATTTGAAATAATTCGAATGCCGTTTAGACAAAGATATTCATTCATTTGTTTTAAATGCTTGACTTAAAGTTTGTGAAACCAAAAGGTCATAGTTGTACACATTGTTACTACAATTGATTTATTTCAGAATAATAGTTATTGAGCTTCAGTCTCATTACTTCATTAATACTATCCTTAACCTTTGAATATATTTCTCAATCTACTTATTTTTATTTTGAAATCAATCGCTTGTGCCTATAAAACTATGACACAAAGTTTTCTACAATCTTTTAACACATACAACATTACACCTAATCATAAATCAATTATTACTGAAAGTAAAAGTTCAATAATATCATATTTTTTTTCGAATATTTGATAAATTAATAAATAAAAAAATCGTTATAAACTGATTTATCAACGTTTTTATAGGAATAATGATTTTCTTATCTCTATCCCAGCATTGCTGAACTAAAACTTAGCTTTAATTTCGAACTATTTAATACTTTAAATATTTGTGTTACCAAAATAACACAGCTATAAAAATAATCAAAGAACAACTTGTTTTTAAAAATGTCGATGTTAATTATATTTTTAAGAAAAATAATTAATTACCCTGGTGTGGTTTTCTCTTAGATTTAAGGAATAAAACCTTACACAAACATATTAAGTAAGAAAATCTTAAAAAATAAAAATTGTTAAAGTATACTGGAACGAACTTCCATATGGGTGACTCTGAAACCCGAAGGAGATGCTAGTTACAATATTACCGAAGAAGAAAACAACGTTTAAAATAAGAACTAAAGTTGAGCATCAGGAAAGATGGGTACAGCAATGTGGGTTTTCATTCGGAAGACATCGCTCCTCGAGAGGCCGAAGGTAGGTGGAATCGATTACTGCATCCGTAATGTCAAGTGCGAGTTGGAGAAGTTTATGAATACGGTCTTGTATGACGTAGTTCGGTGAAGCTGTTAAGACCTTGCAAGGTCAATAGCGTGAGAAAAAAAGGTCTTCTATGACCCTCAAGCTATCTTTTTTTTATATCATAGGAGGCAAACGAACAGGTGGGTTACCTGATGTTAAGAGATCATCACCGTCCATAGACACCAGCAACACCATAGGAGTCGCAAGTGCGTTGCCAGTCTGTTTTTGAGGGATAGGGGGGAAGGGGATCTCCGATGCTCTCACTAACTGAACGAAACACAACGATGCAAGCAACGTTATTTCACGTTGGTTTTCTGTGAGAGGGTGGTACTGCCCTGGACGAGCCGACCTATTTGAGCTGAATCCAGTTATAACTTCAGCGTGGCTCTATCGTGTGAGTCTAAGCACCATGTCAAGCGGGTTTTGGTGTCCAAAGGTTTTTTTTTTTTTTTTAATGAAAACGCTGTTGTACTTGAGTGGTCTTCACAACTTCACCGAAGTATTGAGGCGAGCGCTGAAGGCACTCAGCCGATTTGGGATGTTAGGGCGACTAACTCAATGGTGTACGGTACACCTCGGCTTGGGCTGTCACCTGTTTTGTGCAAAAATCGCGACCTATCTGAGATAACCTAAGCTAAGCTATCTAGATATACGTATGTGAATTATTGAAACATCCATGCGTATGCGTCCAGCATGCGTGCTTCAACAACTCCTATATGTATTTTGTGTCGGAAAAAATCTTCAAAACTATATAGGATAGAATAGGATAAGGAAAAATAAGGGTAGAACTTTTTGTCGTTTATTTCTCTGAAAAAAAAAAACAGCGTGTAAGCATGTAGGCGTGCACATGGAGTATAGGTGATGTGTGTGATGTTGTAGCAGTGATGTAAGGTTTTGTGGCACTGTATCGCGTGGGCAGCGTAGTCAAGAGCTCCACGCCGAGGGAACGGACCTAGGCTTGAGCCGCTGCCGAGGGGGGCCTAATCTGGTGTGTGGGAGCGAAATTTATCCCCAGACCACAGCGGCGTGATCTGTGGTTACACGGGCGTGGGCGTGAACACGCTCTATTTGGAGAGACAGGCTGGTACTTATCGTTCGCTGGCGTGATTGAATCAGGAGGGTCGGTAAAAATGTGTGGCTCGCGGTCGTCTTCTGTACTGCGCAGCGTTGGGTAAGTTCATAGTTCGCGGCGGATACCACTAACGGGCTGGGATGATTCGCGGCTTTTTCGAAATGACTACGTGTCAGTGATTTTATATACGCCCAGACAGAAGGCATCTCCAGGTCTTCACGACTGGGTTGTTTTCCGAACCGGTGGTAGTTTTGACGTTAGTAAGTGCCATATTAAGGTCTAAATTGGATAAAGTATATTTTGATTATTATTGATTTTGATTCCACAATACATTTTTCCGCACGGGATAAATCCATAAAAGAATTGGTGTTCCTTTTAAACAGATAAACATGTGTGTATAAATGTTATTAACTAAACACAGGTTTGACTATTAGTTCTTGTGGCAACGAACTTTAGGGATCTTCGTGTGAAAAGTATACACCAAAGCGTTTATATAATGTATATTGTATATCGTCATCCTTAAAAGGTACTGACTGGTAAGGTGAGTGGTTATCACGAATAGCAATTTATGTTTTATTACAGAAAATTATATTATTGACTGTCCACATAATCGTTTGAATTGTCGACGTTATCGTAAAACTTTTTTATATAAATGAAATACAAATATGAGACACTTTAAAAATCGCAGTATTATTAGTAATGAACATATAAAAGTGTCTAATATTTTTTTGTTCAAAATAAAGTAAATGTATTTGTTTTTTATATGACTTTAATTAATATTATATTTATATATTGCGTTTTTTTTAAGAAATGTAATAGCTTGTATTTCTATCATATAGAATATTTAATGAAAATCAATGTATGAAAAATATCTTTCAGTAATATTTTTATGTAAATTATTTCTTCATATAATAAGTTAATATCACCTCATTGACAATTGTCACTTCGATCTACCGGAAAGTCATTGTTTCGGGCCAAAAATTAGCGATACGATAATTGATGACGCAAAACAGCACGAATTGAAATTTCCTAAACTAGCATATTTATTAATAACACAACATAATTCTGAATTTACAATTTAATTTGTTCTACTAGATTTTGACTAAGACTGATCTCCAAAATCAACTAATCACCATGAAGGTTGTCACAGCTACGTATATTATAAGAATATGAACTTGTCAGACAATTGCCGTGGTAATTGGTTTGTATAAAAGTTATATATAAATAATTATTATAAGAAATATATATATCGGGGGAGCCACTATTGACCTGTGGTACCGCACTATTGACTATAGCGGAGGTGCTACTAATGACCTCAAACGCTATTGGTTGAAATAATCGGCTGTTCATTTTTTGCCTCAATGTGAAACGCCATTTTTTTTCTCGAACCTACTATTGACCTAGCAAGTCTTAACAGCTTCACCGGACAAAAAAGGCCATTGACTGGAAATATCGGCTGTTTATGAATCTTGATGACTTAAAAAGCAACCCATGACTAGATGCTGAGCATACACGCTCCGACAGTTAGGCTAATCACTCCTAAGTATAATTCGTCCTAACTATAGTCAGTTTTGTGTTTCTGTATCAGTTAAGGCGTTATTCGATTGTTGCCGGTAGATTGATTGATTAAATCACAACCATGACGTCACTAAGGATGACGCCATACTTCTATATGGACGCCATTTTATCGCTGCCCCAACATATACATTTTGCTGTAGAGTCAGTATTAATTAGTATCTATAATAGTACTAAGAAATATTAACAAACGCGTAAGAAACCACCGGTTTAGCTAGTTCCTGTATAACTCTGAGTGATTCGTTGATTATTCAGTTTGACCAAATTCGAAGTGGACAAGCAATAAAACTTTGGTGCAATCATTGCACGTCCGTAATGACAAAGAATAGCGGAAGCGGCGTCACCGCGCGTCCGGTATTACCTGTGCCAGAGCACTCCCTACGCAACCTGAATTATTTTTAATTAATCACGTGGCCATATTCAGCTTGTACAATAAATAAAAAATAATCGAACACGTTGTAAAATCCTGTTCACATAATCTATACACTCACAACAACATGCACTGCCCGGTAACTACATATTTCCGCTTTAACATTTAGATGTGTTTGGTATGTGTGGATAAAATCTATATAAAATCAGTTATTAGTTTTGCCTGTACATAAGAATAATATGACAAAACTGTAAACGGCGTAAAAACTTACAGCTTGTGTTTGTTAAAAATATATATAAATGAATATTCTAAATAGAACATCACATATGATGGAACCAGGCTGTCTGTTATCGGCTTCTATTATTTCATGGTCCGATTAAGCTATGATGTGTATACCTTTATTATACTGGGCTGTTTCTAACATATCTAGTTATTTAAATGAGTTTGTTTTCGCAATCATATGAATAAATAAATATTTTATATCAGTATACTATGTATTTTTAGTTATATATTAATATTAAGTTAATTTTATTATTATATATTTTTTTGTTTATATATTTTCCTTTATGTTAACACTATCTACGATAACTTTTATTCTTGACTAAATGCCCGTATCCACTTCGTTGGGCGGTAAACATTTTTACTCGTGATGAAATTATGAGTGTGATTCGGTTAGTACTGAATGATGTGACTATTTAAAATTATTTTTTAAATATAAAAATTTACTTTTTGAGATCTAAATGTAAAAGTCAGACATATGGTGCCAGTGACTTTTTGTAGGTATTATCGAGCTCTACAACTTTTCTGTAGAAATTAATCATATATCTCTCATCGTTATGGCAGCGTTCGTAAGAAACGTTTTTGTTTGGCCGTGTTTTTTTCCGACCACAAAAATATCTTTTTATATTTCGGATAAACATACATAGCCTTATGACACACACAAATAACGTAGATTTCTATTGGTAAAAGAATTTTCAAAAACGGTTTGGTAGATCTAGATATTACTCCCTACAAACTTCACAAACTCACAAACTTTGTGGACTAGTGTAGATAATAGTACCGCTGGTTAGCTATAAGAAAATACTTTGTGGCGTTAAGCTTGTTAGTGTACAAACTAAAATTACAATAAAGTATCCATTCATTCATTCAGTGGACTTAAAAATCGTCATATTTTTATTATTTTTTAGTGCTAAATATTATTGGAATACTACTGATTTCCTCATATCATCATCATATTACTTTCCTCATACATATTCTTAAAAAAAATTGGTTTAGTTATGTTAAAGTGTGGGTGAATGATTTTATATATTTGTATCTAACACCATAAGCATTTTCATTGTTTGCTTCTCGGTGTCTGTAAATATAGTATAGAAACAGTAGTGACTTTTAAAGCGAAAATATATTATATGCGGGCGCCCACACGCATCGGCGGAAGCGATGTTCAATTATCATTAGATGTAAACTAAACCATATAACCTACATTATATTGAATAAATTTGTGCCGTGAATACAAATTAATGGAATTTTTCACATTAATGATACTGTCTTTTACCTATATCCGAACCTTCCATCGTTACAGAGCAACAAGGCTTCGTGGCCGAGTATAAAAACTTTTATTATTGCTATAGCGGAAACAATTTGAAGTTGAAAGTTGGCATTGTTAACTTTTCACCGCATAACTAAAAGTTTTAATTTTTATGGAATTATAGAAAGTACTTATAGAGAGTGGTAAAGCGAAAATATGTCATATTAATACTGGCCACTAAATATATCCATATTGGATATTAAACTTGAGTAATATCGGTAGTACGGCATGTTTTATTTTTAACAAAACTAGATATATAGTATAGTAAACGGTTATATCTATGTATTAATTTTTCTATTACTAATTATCACATTGTGTCGATATTTTCGAGCAACCCTTTTAAAAATTAATAAATTTATATTATAGAATTTCACTAGCGGGTCCGGCGGATGATATCCCTCTCTGATAATATAAAAACTTTGACAAGTTATATACGTTAATCTTCCTCATGAATCACTATATCTAATTGTGAAAATTGCATGAAAATCCGTCCAGATATTTTTTTTGTTGAAGCACGACAAAGTGACTGCACTATGCCTGATGGTAAGCATAGTACAATCCAAAAACATCGGCAGCCACCGAGAGACAGATTATCCATCGCCGGTCGCCGCTATCATGCCGGTCATAATGACGGAGTCACCCGGTACTAGATATGCACAGGCTGATCCCGAAACGCGACGCGCAGAAGCGAGTCACTATGACGGGCTTTTTCGCCATATACATGATGGTTGCGACCCAGTCGGGCTGTAAAACCCTACCACCCCGCTATCGCCATTGCCTCGTTCCTTGGTCAGCAGGATGCATCACGTGCAGGTGAGGTTGGCTTGGGTGTCTCAAGTCTTAAGGGGTTACTCGGCACTCCTTATTCCCCTAAAAATGTGTTTATGTTTATCATGAGCAGATAGACAAATGTGACAGTAGACTTCGTTTTATAATATGTAATGATTATTATATACTATCTTTTATCAACCAACAGAAGAAACTTAATTAAAAACCTTATAAGTTGTACGTGTCTGACTAATTTATATATAAACGTTTAACATATTACATTAGTAAATAAAAACTTTCAATAGCACGATAGTAAAAAAATTGATTCTTAAAACATTCATAATACGGCGAGTCGTACGAACCTCTCACTAAAGTACATTGAGCTCGTAACTTTGCGGTTATATCCGACAATTTAATCAATTTGATTCCTACCATAACTCGGCAACAGTTTGTGGGGCTGAATTTACAGTTAAACGTCTTAAGGAGAGGATGACTGTAAAAACTTAATCGATAACAACTGGAGCGAATCAAGCGAGCGCGCTAATTGTTGATGCTAATTAAAAAACTATATTGTGCAATATTCTATTCTCGATACAGTCACGATTCTCGGTTAAGTCACTTACATATTAATTGCATGCAGCATGCTACCTAATTTTCGGACTGACGTTTATCTGTTAATTTACATTTTTATAAACTTTTAAATTGATTCGTTTTTCCGAGTTATTATTTTTGAAGTGCATGATTACAAGCTACTTTATAGTTTTCCCATAATATAATAACATACATAAAATTGTTACATTATAATTTATTATAGTTTTGATATGTAATATGATAATTAATAAAAATAGAATATAAAAAAAATATATATATATATATATATATATATATATATATGTATTTCGTTTCTGACACTATTAGCTAAGGCTAACTAAAGTAAAATGGTTCCTTATAAAACCTATGTATCTACTTTGTGTACGTGTGTGGACGCAGAATAATGTTGTTAGCTAGAGAATGAATTGTCACTTATGTCGCGACAACAGGATGTACAATAGCATCACTCGATGTCATTCAAACCCATCACACCAAGATTTGAGACCCAGGTGTGCAGGAGCAAAGTTAACTGCCAAGCCTCGGCGGCATGCACGGTGGTTCCGAGGTCGTTGGCACAAGCACGCTGTATTTGTAGAATTGGAAGACTACCGATCCTTCACTGCCGTTGTTAGTAATAGTTATTTAGGGAAATAGTAAAGAAGTTCTTTGATGCTCTTTTAGAATATTCGGCGCTAGAGTCGGGCTTGTAGTTCCATTAACGGGCTGGGATGAATTGCGGCTTTATCGGAATGGTTGTTAGCGAAGGCTTTGACGTATGCTCTGAACGAAGGACGGTTCAAGTATTTATGGAAATTCCTCTACAGGACGTATCGTGGGGTACCGTTTGACTGTCGTAAGAAGTTGTTTTCAAAATCGACATGTTATCAAAGTTGGTATACGACAGTATTTGACAAACCACGGCTCGTGGGCCACATAGGGCTCTTTCATTCCTTAGTTACGACTCTTCCGCAAAGTGATTAATACAGATACGGAATATTATCTATTAACTTACTTTATAACAGACGAGTAAACAGTTTTGAAACGTAAGCCTACAGAAAAGTGGTATATTTTCAGAAGGCATGGTTAGTCGCTCGCAAAATAATATTGAGCAAATACAAACCCGAGAGTATACATTTAATCCTAATTCTTTCTATAAAAAATATCTATTACAACAAAGATCAAGCCGAAAAAGGCTCTTTAAATTAATTGCAGTTTTGTATTGTTTATATTCAGCTCTTTTGGATGACTAGTTTGCCGATCATAGGAATATGAGATTGCATATTCTCCGCGTTAAAATATCTATTCATACTAATTATTATGTCGATTGATTGAACGATGTATAAGGTGATGTGCTACAATGTTATTTAATGATGACTTATGGCAAAATGTATAGCACAGAAACCTTTTCTATTTGCAAATACTCAGGAGTGCCAATTTTAATAATTTTTTTATTAATTTCGGATTATCTTGTAACAGAAGATTACAGCTTTAAGTTCAATTTTCTTACTTATATTGTATATGCTAGTCATTCTGAATATTCACAGATTATGACGTCTTCATAATGACGGTGACTGAAAATAATTAATGCAATAGAATGACTCACGAATAATTTAGATAACTTAATGTGTAATATTCTGTCTTTTATATAATGTCTTGGCAACCCTACCTACCTATGAATTACCTACATACTTACCTATGAATTGTTTTTACAAATTTTTTTAACAACGCTTCAAGATTTAAAAAAGCAATTAACACTCTTCTGTCTTCTTTTGGCACTGCAATTAAATACCATATACAAATTATATTATTAATATCATTAAACAAAAAAAAAAAACAGTCTCTCCATAAGAATAATCTTGTGATGAGTGAAGTAATAAAGATAATGTATTCAGACACTATTATAATTTTAGATTTCCTTACATTGTATTTAATGGCATATAGTTGCTTTGCAAATTACAACGAATTTTGTTACTTATGTTCTCGTAATACGCTGTAAATTTAATTTATCGATAAAATAAAACAAATATTTAATTACCAATATAAGATCATTATTAATGTACTATATTAGTAGTAATTATGTGACTGTTTTCAAACTATTCATAAATTTATCTCCTAAACTTCCAAGATGGAGTTTTTGGCGGGATTTTAGTCTGTCATGTAGTGGATTTTATATTTTATTCATAATCTTGTGTTATTTGACTATATATTGTGTAAATTTGGTGGTGTTTTACGTAATATAGTTAGTTTATTATGCATAAGTGAAGTGAATGGAAAATAATAACACGGAGCATGAAATTCTGAGATGCCACAAAAACTCCCTGGAAGGTTCTAGCAAGGGATCCACCATCTTGTTAGAATATGGTTTCACACGATGCTTAATATTGGAATGATCACACGAAGTTTGTGATATTATTGACTACGTGACAATGGCAGTAATAACCGGAAAGATTGATTGCAAAAAATAAAGTTAAAAAAAAAAACTTCCAAGATAAATACTATAATATAAACGAATAAAAAAACACATTTTTACTATGGTATATAAATTTTTTTAGAATGTTTTATGGATATCTAATGTAATTATTTGCTAAAGTTACATTCAATTGTAACTACGCTTCTCTGACAAATTTGTAATAGACTCATCGGCAGCCATCCGCTGCCATACATTCTCTCGTGCCTGTATTAGATAAACTTACCATTGTAAATCGCCAGCATTATAATATGAGCGTTGTTGGTGGAAGTTGGCTATATAAATTAGTAGGATTGTGGCAAAAAGAGGTCTCAGGGGCGCGGGAGGGGACGGCCGATGACCGATGACAGCCTCATTGCGTAGAGCCATGAGTTAGTGTCTAGGGAAAGGTCCTCGGTCCCAAAGTAGAGTTGTGCTTTAGGCGTTCATTTCCGTAGGCGGGTTTGATATCATTCAAGTTTTTTTGACACTGCAAAAAGAAGTTGTACAATATTAAAATAAACTATTACCCCAAACAGCGAGTTGCTCGAATACGTGATATAAGCCAATTATGAATAATTTCGTTTTATTTCTTATCTATAAAGAAAAAAATCCAAAATTCATTAATTATCATTTTAAGATACTTTATAAATAAAATGTATCCAAATAAATTAACAGTAGTCACAAGTTATTAACATTGAAAAATTATAATTTCATAATTAAAACAATTTTAATTTGAAAATTAAAAAGTTTACGTTTTTTTTTGTACTTTGCCAATCGTCTTAAATACAAGTATTTCCATTCGAAAGAGGGAGAAAGATAGAGGGTAATGCCCTCCAAAGTTGTTTGTGGCAAAAAATGGGGACACCAAGAACAGCTCACTAATTTTGGTTAGGTTGTGAATCAGCGTGAGAAAACAACACAAATTGGTAAATTTCGCTATTTTATTTAAAGTTAGATCATTCAACCGGTCAAAGTCGAATTGTGCCTTTAACTGCTTTAAAATTATGTAACCAATTAATTTAACACAAGTAAAATTTAACTAACGGGCCTCGTGCATAACTTAATTCGATTTTGTAACATTGTTTCGTCAATAACGTTATTAGAATTTTAAAACTTAACCTATTTTACGTTCTGAATCCGATATCATATATGTACGAATAATAAAATTTATGATATATAATTGCTGAGAGATTAAATTAATATATTTTTTATACTACCATCAAATTTTGGGTTTGTCAAAATAAAAATGACTATAACCAACATCGTAATTATTTCGAGAATACCTTACCTTACTTGAGTGTATTTTTGCTTTGCTTATTTCAACAAAATTGCATGGTAAAGTACATTGTTATCTGATAATATAATTCTAATATCTGAGTCCTATCCAAAGTGATACTGTTAAGATCTAATATGATTCTTGAATATTTAGGTAAAATCTAAATCCTTTAGAAATGCATTTGCAAATAATATTTAGATATTATATTCTTTCTTGAAAGAAACAGTTGCATTGTAATAAAATGAATATTGTATAAATAGTTTCGTGTATTTATTTGAATACAGTAAATATTTATTTACAAATATTATTTTTTGTGATGGTACAGAAGTAGATGTGCTACAGCGCCATCTAGACCCAAAATTATACTAATATATATAGCACAAAAATCACAATTTCCACGATTTTCAGTCAAATAGTGTGATGGTTTATTAATCTCAGACCGATAGTCCATCTTCCATTTAACTTATTATGCTAATATATAATAATTGTTTGACACACTTATTAAAAAAAAAGAAATATTAGCTACAAAAAGTTCATAAATAATTAATATATTTATAATAAAATTGTATGTTTATAATTAAAAAAAAAGTGTGTGTGTACTTATGTACACGCGTTAGAAGTTATACTTCTTTGACGTAAAAATCTTTTCAAAAATTTTATCTTTCGCCTTATTCTACGTTTGTAAAAAAAACGACAATAACAATAGAAAAAAAGTATTTAATGCATTGATAGTTTTAATACTAAAAAATACAAATAACAAATATAAAGCAACACATTGTTGAGTATAGCTAACTTCAGGGTGTCGGTTTTTCGTGACAGTGTGCGCGCGCATCGTAAATTTTACTCTCATCATTTATCTCTAACGCGCCAAAAACAGCATAACTTCAATATAATTTAAAAAAAAACCTACACAGCGCTTAAAAATGAAAATGTTACCGTAAATAGATGAAATTAAACATTCTCGTAACGACCCATTTAATACGAACCGTTCTCAGTTGAAAAATACGACAACGATCTCAAAAGTGTATTCTGAATGCAAACACAATGTCCCGATATTGATGTAAACAAGAACGTGCCGAAAACCTTGATTTTGATCCAGGAAATCAGGGGCGAATGTGATACGTAGCCAACGGTACTATCTTGATGAAATATGAAAACGTAAACACAACAAAATTACCATATTTCGTAAATTAATTTGTAGATGGTAGAGCCATGCTGAGGCTATTACTGGTTTTATCATGAATGGGTCGGCTCGACCAGGGCAGTATCACCCTCTCGTAGAAAATCGCCGTGAAGTAACAGTGCTTGCATTGTTGCGTTTCGTTCGGTCAGCAAGAGCATCGGAGGTCCACCTCGCCTTTTCCCTTCCTCCGCTACTCCCACCCTCCCTCGGCACAGGCTGGCAGCGCACTTGGGACTACCCTGGTTTCGCAAGTGTCTATGGACGGTGGTGATCACTTACCATCAGGTGACCCACATGTTCGTTTGCCTCCTATGATATATATAAAAAAATTAATATAGTATTATAGAAAATTACTGTATATGTAAAAATATTTTTCCACTAGGTTCTATTAAAAGATAGCTAAAAATTGTAGGTGGTAGAGCCACGCTGAAGCTATTATTGGTTTCAGCATGAATGGGTTGGCTTATACGGGGTAGCACCATCCTCTCACAGAAAACCGACGTGAAGCAACAGTGCTTGCATTGTTGCGTTTCTTTTGGTCAGTGAGAGCGCCGGAGACTCATCTCCACTCCCTCCCCTCTCCTCTCCCTGCCCCTCTCCTCTAACCCCTCTCCCTTTCTCTCTACTTCCCCAAAACACAGGCTGGCAACGCACTTGCGACTCCTCTGGGGTTGCTAGTGTCTATGGACGGCGGTGATCGCTTAACAACAGGTGACCCGCCCGTTCGATTGCCTCCTAAATGATAAAGTACTTTTTTGAGAACGATCTACATTATTAATATTAAATTATAAAAATCTGATACATATATACTAGATAATATAAAAATATTAGTATGAAGTTACTATTTTCTTCAAATAATTTAATGGATATCAATGGATGGTTCGAATGGATTCGACATTGAAGGGTATTGTAGGCTAGGAGATAATGTTTTCCTCGATTACACGCGTATGCAAGTGATATAGATGTATTCGAAAACAATGAACTAACGTGATAAGAATATACTTTGAGTCTTTATTTTACGCTATAAAACACTTTGAAGACGATAGTAAACAAGTTTCGTTCCCTTGAGTGCCTGCCAACTAGTACAATGTCATAGAACTTGTGTATCCTATAACCCTATATTGTATTTACATTTCTAGTATGTGTTTCTCTTGACATCGGAACATTTATTGAAGTAGTTCGCAACTAATGTGAAAATAAATATAAAAACAATACTAGTTGTAAAAATTCTTCAAATCTTTTCAATAGGTTATACTAATTAATTTCTTCAATTATTAGTTCTTGTATATAACTCACTCTAATCTTTTACGACAACAACTCTATTAGAAGACATCAACGACAACCCAAGGATGGTTAAGTAGAATGTGCCAGTACATTTTTTGTAATTACTCCTATACAAATACAAAATCTCTAAGTAATAAAAAATACAGATTAATAACAATTTTGAAATTATAAGGTATTTATGAACTTTTTTATTTTCCGATTTCAATCTAATTTAATGACTCATTTTTCCTGTTTTTATTACGCTTCGGATTGAAATGCCATATTTCTTTGAGTTAGAATCATGGTTTCAAATAGCACCAGTGACAGAGAAATTGAGGAATAATAGGTTAGCATGATATGGGCATGTCATGAGGAGTGACGGAAATCATGTAACTTTAAAAGTGTTGAATATGATAGTGGACGGATATACGAGTAGAGGAAGACCGAAAAAGGTATGGATGGATTGTGTGAAAAATGATGTCCTTTAAAAGTGTGAATACTGACATGACATCTGACAGGAAAGAACAGAAAAGTAAGACATTTTGTGCTGATCCTACTTGGGTGGGATAAGGGTAATAATGATGAGAATCATGGTTTACATACACTAGTGTAGTGATTTAAAAAAGGAAATATTTGAATTATTTATTATGCCTGAATATAGTATATTTAAGTTACAAACATAAATATAAAATCCAATAACTATGGATAATATTTGTAACGGCTGAAAAGTCTATGAATTGTTTTATGAAAATCAGTTCATGAACTATTTTAATACAACTGTGTTCCGAATAATAACCGTGGAAGAAAATTATTCAAATATTTATCACAGAGATCCGAATTATGGTAAATATTTATCCATAGTTGTTCTGTGCCGTTCCTTCACCTGAACTGATAGGAATAATTATTGACAATTTATCTAGAGTATAAATCCTTGCAAGTAACTGACAATCTCAAACTTCTTAGAATCCAGCTATCTTCGAACCTTAATTTTGGGCGCTCAATCGAACAGGAAGCAAGAACAGCTGCAAGGAAACTTGGGATTCTTTTTAAAGTTAAGCGATATTTCACACCAGAACAACTTCTCAGCCTGTATCAAGCTCAAGTACGCTCATATGTGGAATATTGCTGCCACTTATGGGATGGATCAGCCAAATATCAGCTGGCCACTCTTGATTCCATTGAACTACATGCTCGTCGGCTTGTCGATAATGAAGCGCTGTGGCAGACAAGAATGCTCAGTTTAGAGCATCATCGAAAAGTAGTTTTTCTCTCATTGTGGTATAGGTTACACTTTGGAGAGTGTGCAGAGGAATTACACAATATAATTCCACCGTCTCCATTCCATCAGAGGACGACTAGATGCCGTGAGGTTTTCCACCCTTACGTGGTTGATATTCCCATAATTCCTACGAAGCGATTTGCTTCCACATTCATTATACGTACGGCTAAGGAGTGGAATTCACTCCCGGCATCTGTCTTCCTGTCATCTTATAACTTGGGAGTCTTCAAGAGTAGGTGAACAGGCATCTAGTGGGTAAGCGCGATACATCGTGGGCCTCATCGTCACTTACCATCAGGTGAGATCGTGGCCAAGCGCCTACCTGTTGTACATAAAAAAATCATATTGATTGAATAATCAAAGACTAAGTAATTTTATATGTTATTATATAGCCAATTTTATAAAATGCTCACTTCCATTATTAATACACCGGCTCCCGTATTAAGTGCTAACCTGATGACTAACAAATAATAATAAGCTCCTAAATACTATTTTTATCTTTTATTGTGGACTAGATTTCTTTTTTAATTTTAAACGAAATCGAAAAACTCAATCAACGTTGTTACAAGCTATCCTTTTCCATGTTCTAAGTTTAAGTTTGTTTATGCCCTAATCCCTTAGTTTAGAAATGTTTACTGCATAACATCAGGGAGAAAACTCGCATTAATGTTTAGGCATAAATTTGTGGTTATTGGAAAGCAATTTATTAACAGAAATAAGGAAGTTTAGCTTAACGAAATTATAACTTTTGTATGCATTATTTACTACAAAATTTTAAATCAATTTATTCATTATTATTGACGTGCAACCATATATTTATCTGTTTTCTTTATAGTTCGAAAGATAATAGTTCAGTGGAAATTTTATTACGTAACCTACAACTCATTGTTAATGTACAATAATACATCTTGAATAGAAAAATTTGATTTTTCTTTTATTTATATGTTACGGGAATAAGTCTACTATAAATTCTTTCAATTTCTCCTAATATTCCATTTGTGCCATAATTTGGGGGTAAGGTATCATAAATATCTTGATAAATATTGAATTTCATAATTATACAACGCATGCGCTATAGGTACTTTGTCAATCTTTTTTTTTCGAACTGACTACGCTATTGGCCTTACTGGCCTTCACAGCTTCACCGGACTACGACTCTGTGAATCACTTTATTGTTTTCTATTCATTAATAGATAGTTAATAGACTAATATTCAACAGTAAAATTAAGATAGTAGGTATTGTAGGTGGTAGAACCACACTGAAGCTATTACTGGCTTCAGCATGAATGGGTCGATTCGTCCGGGGTAGTATCATCCTCACACAGAATACCGACGTGAAGTAACAGTGCTTGCATTGTTGCATTTCCTTCGGTTAGTCAGAGCACCGGAGACTTACGTTTCCTCAACTTCACCCTCTACTCTTCCCTTCCTTCCCCCTTCCCCCAACACAGACAAGCAACGCATTTTCGACTACTGTGGTGTTGTAAGTGTCTATGGACGGTGATGATCACTTAATATCAGGTGTTTCACCTGTTCGTTTGCCTCCTATGATATAAAAAAAAATCCTGGTCTAATTATTCTATAGATATTATTCATATCATTTGATAATAAAAAGAATACAGTAAACGAATCCTTGTTGTGATTGAGTTGTAGCTTTTTATGTAGGATAGATAATATCGCGATTAAATTATTGCATGGTCGTTGGGCTTTGCTAAGCCAGGCTGGCTAGTTACCACCCAACACCACCACCATGACAGTGATCACCACCACCATCCACCACCACCACCATCCACCACCACCACCGCCTACCATCATCAGCACCAATCACTATCGAGTTAAAAATCAGTCGTTGAGCACCTGTTGGTGTATTCCAGCAGTTGGTCTGAAGATTTCGGTAGTTCGGTGAAGCCTTTCCAGGTAACCTTTCTAGGTAAACAGCGTTGTCATTTCGAAAAAAAAGTCTGAAAATCCTCTCCCTCTCCCTCTCTCTCTCTCCTTCTCTCTCTCCTTCTCTTTCTTCTTCTCTCTCGCCTTCTCTCTCTCCTTCCCTCCTTCTCCCTCTCTCTCTCTCCTTCACTCCCTCTTTCTCTCTAAGTGTCGCAAGTTTATCGGTTCTTAGATCACATCGTTATTTAAAATCAGATGAGAACGTGGCCAAACGCTAAAACTTATAAGGATAAAAAGTATCTTATGTAAAATCAGGAAAAAATGCAAGTTATTCATTAAAATATATCTTAATATAACTGTGGTCCATTTCCAGCATAAACAAACTAAAAAGTGTTAAATTGGGACCCGTATTCACTACATTTTATTTGTAGTATCTTAATATTTAGCATAAATTTGGTACTTTCTAATTTTTACATGTATATGGAATAAGAACAATTTCTGTAATTACTACAAGGAATAATAATTCCAAGAATAATAATTACATATATTTTTATTATTATTATGCTCGACGTAGCAAATAAACGTTAACACATAGTAAAGAAAAATTAGTATTATTTTGAGCTTTATTACAAACATACAAAGTTTAAAATTTGATGTCACGTGCAAAAAACATTAAACTGTACTTACTGTCCACAAAAAAATAGAGTTCTATTATTAGTTTGTATTTTTTATTCTATAGGATATTAATTTTAATGTAATTCTTAACGGACAGAGAGTTCCGATTCTGACGCGGCCGGGAACGGTTGTGTCCGCGATCGGAGCGATATTTCGTGATTATTGTGATACAGTGTATACAGAGTGAAGTGTTTGGCTTTCACCTTGAAGTGCCGATCTGACTGACGTGGTGCACACGTGCACCGCAGCTGCGTAACACCTGCGTTCTTTTTCTCGAAATTGAGTGAGATCCTTCCTTTGTATATATTTATTGCTTTGTTTATTATATTATATTGGTAAATTTATTTGTTTACTCATTAGTTTATCTATTTATTTACGTAGTCCTTTACCCTTTTAGTCTTCATTTCTTTATAACTTTATTTATTTCAATTATTTATTTGTTTAGTTATCCATTTATTTATTTGTTCTATATCTATGCAAATTATTTACCTTGCCTGTCTCGCTAACGTATTTCCTGTATTGCTTTCTTCTTCTGGTTCATTTTAAACAGCTCTCAGCACTGATAGGACATTCCGCTTCAGAGTAGATGATGAACTATCGCTGCCCCACCCGATACGCTCAGGAATGCCACAGGGCTCCATACTCGCGCCCACGCTCTTCAATCTGTTAATCAGTGACCTACCTCGGTCTCGGGGGGTCGAGGTAGGTTGTTACGCTGACGATACCGTTATTTACACTTCCGGCTGGCGTTCGGACTTTCTTACGAAGCGCATCATAAAAGCCGTTCATACTCTCGGTGAATGGTTTCGTCGATGACGCATAGAAGTTAATCCCGATAAGAGTGCCGCAATACTCTTCGATCCCACGAAACACGCTAAAAAATTTCAGCCCATCAGGCTATACGGAATCGATATCCCTTGGGTCGAAGAGGTCAAATATCTTGGTGTTACATTAGATAGACATTTAAAGTTCAATTCACATATATACAGAGTGCGAAACAAAGCCGCTATGGTCTTGGGTCGCCTCCATTCGTTGCTTTGTCATAAGAGTAAGATGTCCCTCAGACACAAGCTCACTTTGTATATGACGTGTATCCGTCCCGTGATGACATATAGCTGCCCCGTTTTTGCGCATATGTCCAAAGATAACTTTGATAAGCTGCAGGTTCTCCAAAATCGTGTTTTACGTAAAGTGACCGGTGCCCCGTGGTGCATCCGGAGAATCGATCTCCATAGACACTTAGAGATCCCTTCTATCTGGGCGTACGTAAAATCACTTACGATTAGTTATTTTGAAAAAGCCGCGAATCATCCCAGTCCCTTAGTGGTATCCGCCGCAAATTATGAACCCGTACCTAACATTGCGCGTTATAAAAGACGTCCGCGACACATTTTTACTGACTCTCCTGATTCAATCACTTCAGCGAACGGTCAGTACCAGCCTGTCCCTCGAAACAGAGCGTGTTCACGCTCACGCCCGCGTAACCACAGATCACGCCGCCGTGGTCTGGGGGTTAATTTCGCTCCCGCACACCCGATTAGGCCTCCCACGGCAGCGGCTCAAGCCTAGGTTCGATCCCTCGGTTGGGAGCACTTGAGTGCGTTGCATGCGCGATACGGTGACACACAAATATACATCACCGCTACAACCCTACACGATCACCCCACACACGTGCACGCCTACACACTTACACATGAAAGTAGAAGGGTTTACTTTTTTTCTCCTTATCGAACTGAGAAACTCTCAATTTTCCGATAATAAATATATGGAGGAGTTGTTGAGGCGTGTATGCTTGGTACACATATACGTTTCAACAAGTCATACATATATGAATAGTTAGCTAGGTTAGCTAAGATAGGTCGCGATTTTGCATGCAACAGGCAACAGCCAAGCCAAGGTGTGCCGTGCACCCTTGAGCTGGTTGCCAAAATAAAATCGGCTGAGTGCCTTAAGCGCTCGCCTTAGTAGTCCGGTGAAGCTGTTAAGACCTTGCTGGGTCAATAGCATAGTCATTTCGAAAAAAAAAAAATTAATGGACACAAAACATACTCAGGTTATAAAAATACTATAGGTATAAAAATACGCAGGAAATAATGATGATGATTGGTTCGACCGGTTTCGGCCATGGCGACCACTTTGACCCCTAAACTTATAAATGGCGCTGGTGTGCTTGAAGATGGCTTATGTAGCCTATCTTGGCGGCGAAACTTCGTGAACATTGAGGATATGTGAGTACGCCGTTCCCAAATGATATGTTATGGCAGTAGGAGGGCGAGCCTTTAACTGGTCGCGTTTGGTATCAAGGTCAGCTTTACGTTGAGACTCGAACTCGCGTACTTGGCTGTTTACCATCCTGCGCCATTTTGGCCGTTGTGCTACCAAACTTATCCAACAAGAGGGCTCTATATTGCATATTAGAAACAATAAGAACTAAATAATGACGGTATTGTTGGTAGATAGAACTAGTATAGAAAATTTAACGGTAAAATAGTTCGGTGAATCTGTAAAGACCTTTCCAGGTCAACAGCGTTTCATTTCGAAAAAAAAAACGATAAATATTCAGACAGATGTAACAACAAATAACAAATTTGAGGTAAGCATTTACACTAGAACTAAATGAAAAACTACAATGTGAATTAACACATAACTTTATCTTACAACAGATTTAATATGACTTCTGTATCTACTTCAAATTATTTTGCTGGCACTACTGTTTCACAGATTTTCTTTTCCATGTGTTGGAGGCCCTGATGTGTGCAGGGTAACGGTATCGTCACGTGTCTCCGAGAAGCCATCGACCCTCGGCGGCCTCCGCGCAATATTCTACGCGCAATACCAATTTCTTCAATTTAAATAAACGTAAATACGCAAAATTGACAGCCGAATTTGAGCTTTAACGTTTTGATAAAAAGTAGGGATTACCTTGTTGTGATACATGATGTGTAGCATTATGAACGATCGTAATATACGTCGCCTCGATCGATCGCTTGAACATATATCATAAAAGAAAGGATTTTGTATTTTATAGTTATTACAATTTAGGTGAAATTCACATGAATCTACTATATTTTTTTAAAATCGCTTAATCTAGTTATTCATACACTTAAGTATTTATTTAACAACATATTACGAGCAAAGCAATAAGTATTCGTTGAATTAACATAGTATTACATTTTAACTTACTTTTCAAAATAAACTGTAGACGACATTTCTAGCCTTTTTGTTATCGTGAAAATATACCTTATGTAAACTTATATTAGGTTGATAAGGGAATGCAGTTCACTTGTAATTATGGTCCAGTCGATAACAGCTGTGACCACCTTAAGATGACAATCGATTGACCGTCATGAACTGACTTATAGATGCGAAAACGATTACGTAGTTGATCTGTAAAACCTTTTATTCTATAAATTACATAAAGGACAATATATTTACGACACATTGAATACAAAATATTACGGACTTAGGTCAGTTTAAAACTCTTAGACGAAGGTTGGCATAATCTATTATAAAAATTTATATAATTCAAACACCTCTAGATTTAAATGAAACTTTATAATTTCATCACGTGAAGCGATCGTGCTGCAAATTAAGGCAATATGGGGTCAGTTTAAAAAGTAAAATGGTTTCTCAAATAGACCAGCGTAGGTTCGATTCATACGTTTAGGTTTTGAATAAATTTATTTTAGAAAATTAGAATTTTAGAATGAAAATTCTAAGTTTATTAATTCAAATATGTGTTTGAACGTTTATCAGGATTCCATACCTTAACTATTGAACCAAACACTACAAAATTTTTCTTACACGTTATCAGGATACAAAAAAGACAGAGCAAAAAATTGTTTAATGTTAGTAAAAAATAGCTAAAAAATACATTAAAGCGAGCGAAACTACGAGCAATTGTTGGTTATTTTATAAAAACAGCTTCTTTTAGATTTTTGTATATTTTGAATGTATTATATTATTATTCCAGTGTATGAAACATCCATGATAGGTTACGTCAGCTTTGTGCCCCAAGAATGGAAAGATGCTTTTATTTGCAAAATTTACAAAGGTAAGGGAGACTCATCTGACTGTGGATCTTACAGAGGTATAACTATACTCAGTGCGGCTGGTAAGGTCTTGGCCCATATTCTGAACTATCGACTAAGCGAGCTCGCCGAGCGTATTTTACCAGAAACTCAGTATGGTTTTCGTCCGAATAGGGGGACTGTAGACGCTATATTTGTGGTAAAACAACTTCAAGAAAAGAGCATAGAACAACGACGTCTGCTCTACATGTGTTTTATCGACCAAGAAAAAGCGTTCGACAGAGTTCCCAGATGTGCTCTTTGGAACGTACTTGACAAAATTGGTTGTCATGCAAAGTTTATAAACCTTATACGCCAATTCCATGAGGACATGACGGTTAGGGTGCAACATGATAGCAGTTATACGGACCGCTTTTCTGTGACTAGCGGCGTTAAGCAGGGATGCGTCATGGGTCCTACCCTTTTTGCTGTCTATTTTGCCGCTGTAATGAGAGATGCATCCATGGGTTGTGCTGAACAGATTAAACTTCAAGTTAGGACAGGCAAGAGCGCCTTTGATTTAAGTCGTTTCAGATCCAAACGCATGATGCAAGACGTATCCGTCTTTGACTTCCTATAGGCAGATGATGTTTGGCGGAAAACCCTGTTATTATGCAATATTTTTTGGATCGCTTACATCATTCCTGTACTAAGTTTGGTTTAGTCATAAGCGCCTATAAAACCCAGGTATTAAAACAACCACCATGTGGCGATAGAATAGACTCATCACAGATAATCCTTAAAGGTAAGATTCTCGATGAAGTACCATTATTCCGATATCTAGGCAGTTATATTCGATGCGATAACCCTCTAGAGACAGAAATCTCTTCAAGGATATCGAAAGCTGCCTGGTCCTTCGGAAAATTACGAACCAGAATTTGGGATTCTCACGATCTGAAACTACACACTAAAATCGCTGTGTATAAAGCTATTGTACTTCCTATACTGCCTTATGCGTCTGAGACATGGTGCCTCTATAGAAGCTACATAAGAAAACTTGATGTCTTTCACATGAGATGCTTACGATCTATACTTCATGTGAAATGGCAAGACCATATACCCAACTCTGAAATCCTACGGCGGACTGGGCTCAGTAGAATAGAGTCCTTACTTATTTCAAGCCAACTGGGATAGTGCGGGCACATTGTACGCATGAATGACTCCAGGTTGCCGAAGTCTGTGCTTTATTCACAGCTGAAACATGGAAAGCGCAAGCCTGGGGGCCAGTACTTTCGCTACAGAGATGTTATTGAGCGCCATCTCACCGCATGTAACATACCATCAAGCAAGTGGGAAGAGCTTGCACAACAGAGATCTGAATGGCGTTACTCTGTTAAAAAGGCAGTAGAAACTTTCGAGGAACATCGACTACAAAATCTCGATGCAAAACGCCTCTTCACAAAGAGCCGTCCCGGGCCTTCCTACTTCTACGCCCTAAATTGCTTTGGTCAGTTACATTGTGCGCCTTGTAATATGTACATTTAAAACAAAATCTGGTCTCGCGAGCCACATTCGCTCTCATTCCCGAAATTAACAAGGTTCGCTGTTGATGGACACGTCAAGGAGGACATCATCATCATCAATACCATTTCACTAAACACCATGTAAATTAAGACACCTTAGTATTTTTCATGGAAAAAGTTTCTTGCCACCAATTGTTTTTTTTTTTCGAACTGTCTACGCTGTTGACCTAGCAAGATCTTAACAGCTTTACCGAACTACTAAGGCGAGCGCTTAAGGCGCTTAGCCGATTTTATTTGACAACTAGTCCAAGGATGCACGGCACACCTCGGCTTGGGATGTTGCCTGATACATGCAATTCGCGACCTATCTGAACTAACCTAAGATAAGCTAACTATTTATACATATATGAATTGTTGAAACATATATCTGGACCAAGCATTCATACATACCTCAACAACTCTTTCTTATATATATTTTTAATTTTATTTAAATATATTTAATCTTCTAAACTATTTCAGGTTTATAAGGGGAAAAAATAAAACCCTTGCATTTTCATGTGTAAGCGTGTATGCGTGCACGGGTGTGGAGGTGATATGTTTCAGTGATGTAAAAATTTGTGTCACAGTATCGCACAACGCATTCAAGGGCTCCACGCCGAGGGAATGGACCCAGGCTTGAGCCGCTGCCTTGGGGGGCCTGATCTGGTGTGCGGGAGCGAAATTTACCCCCAGTTGATGCATGCTGCAACACATCGACTTCTTTACCGCTCAAATGACTCATTAAGATTGGTGTGTTGATATCTAAATACAGATAATATCTGTACAATATCCATTTCGGCGTAATTTAAAGACACGTTATAACTGAAAAGAATTACAATAAATAATAAAAACTCATATAGAATCGCAGGCAGACTTATTAATAATAAAAACGTTCTGAAGTCTTTTTAAAATATATCAAAATAATATTTACAATAACTTCTTAATTCTCCTACTTAAATCAGGTCAAGTTAAGATTTTAAAATAAAACATAAATGAATGTTAAGATATAAAAGAATGTATAAATTCTTATTAATATTTTATGCTAAACACTCCAATAAGTGTTACATAAACTTTATACATCGTTAAAATATTTTCTAAAGTTTGAATGATTTCTGTCGCATTAATGTGTTTGTCTTATATCAGTAATAATATTTAAATCCCATATCATTTTACTTAAATATATTTTTTGAATTTTAAATTCCAAATGTAAATTAATAGTGTATCACAGTTTGTATAATTTTTATTTGGATTTTATTGTATAAAAACCGGTATAATGTTTATATTTTTATATCAAGAATAAAATACCGTTATCGTTATGTACCTCAATATTCCATAAAGGTTGTTGTTGCAAGTGAAATAATAAAATTAAAATGTATAATGTCAGTACTTATTAAATTTATAATTTTTGTTACGTGTTAAACAGATCAGTATTACACGTGTCACGTGCTTTGAACACAAGGTTGATAATTGAATTATTTTACAGCATGGTTTTAATCAATGAAAACATTGAAATTATGCTTGAAGTGTTGATATTAACCCATATCGTTATTCTATAATCTATATATTAATACGTAAAGCAAAAAAATTGTACACCTTTTTAACCTATTTCCCGTCAACGGGTGAACTTGAAATTTGGCATAGTTAAAGTTTATATGGCGGAGAAGTGCAGAAAGCTGTTTATTTTTTTTTTAATGCATTAGAAGTACATTAAATTAATTAAAAAATGAACTACTCACACTACTATTCGATTTTTACACAACATATACACACATGTAAATAAAAAAGACATTTTGACAGCAGTCAATAATTACGAACTTCAAAAAAGGTTGTGAAGGAGGTTGCTATGCTCGACTATATTTTTTTTTTAACTCTTACGTTCTTATTACCATTTTTCATCCTACATTCAACAATGATATTATAAAATATAACTATTATTGTAATGTTTATTATTTTTTATGGTAAACTCAATTCAAATGATGAATTTAAAAAAATGAGCCAAATAATACTTTGTGTAATCAAAATAGAATTTTGTTCATCAAAGTAATCCATGACTTAGACCTCCGCGGTTACAATGTTGCAATTCAACCAAAAGAATCAACAAAAAAAAATTTTTCAAAAGTTAATGGTAGTATTAAAAACGTCTTAATGTCGACCACTGGGCGCCCGCTAGTAAATGTAAATTGTATGAAATGAAGTCGCTCTCTGCGTCTATATGTTAGTTGCTTTTATTCTTCTAAACTGTGCTAAAGATTTCGGTACAGGTTTTACTAAGTTTTAGAGAATTTAATAAAAAGTATAAAAACCATTGTTTTTTCAATCAAGTTGTAAGAATATTTTTTAGGTGTTTACATTAATAATACTGTATAAACTATATATTTTTAAATTAATATGAACGCGTAGAGGATTGCCTACAACCTTTGTAGTTTTCTAGATGTCTAGGTAAAATATTAAGTACTTATTTTTTTATAATTGATTTAGAACAAGAATAGGGTACAGAGTATTCTCCCTAAATATTGCTGTTGTTTAAACTTTCAGCCTGTATATATAGATGTTGCTATACGAAGTTCCGTAGTATAAATACTTAACTATACATTAATTAATTCTTGTATACTACTAAACCAAGATAGATACTTATATATAATTATATCCATAAGTGTATACCTATCATAAGTTTAAACCGTAGCGCGTAACTCATAACGCGTTACGAAATGTTTTCCCTTCCCGTGCCATAAGAAGTTCCATTTAAAGATAGAACAAATAAAATAATATATAACTTTAAGTTTATTTCCATTACATTCTATTTTATTTTTGTGGTTCAACGACCTATAAATTGAATTGATGAACCAACAGGACATTTCTACATCATTTTCATGCATTTTAGCATGTATACTGAATAAAAAATAAGTCTTGTAATATTTCTTATTTTACAGTAATCGAAAAAGAATCGCGTTGAATACAAACAATAAAAGAATTTACATAAAACTTGTCTAACTACGTTAGGATCTCACTGTGGGTTGAGATGACACAATACGAAACACAGTTTAGTAAACAAAATATTTAGCAAATAACGTCATAGACTTCAAGCACCGGACTTCACATATGGGCTAACTACAACTATGTACGTACTAGGGCTAGATTTGTAAAATGTGTGTCATGACAACATATTCCTGACTCACTTTTCTTTACTCTTTCAATTCTTTCAAAAGTTAGACAACGAAACCATGGATTTTTTTTTTCGATCTGACTACGCTGTTGTCTCAACAGCTCCACCGGACTAGTAAAGCGACGCTTAAGTCACTCAGCCGATTTTATTTTTACAACTAGCTCAAGGGTGCCCGACACACCTCGGCTTGGGCTGTAGCCTGATTCAATTCGCGATCTGCTTGAGCTAACCTAAGCTAAGTTACATATTTATACTTATATGAGTTGTTGGAACATATATGTGTACCAAACATACATACCTCAACAACTCTTATATGTATTTTGGGTTGGAAAAATTCTCTAACCTATTTCAGTTCAATGAGGGAAAAACAAAAATAAAAAACCCTTCCACTTTCATGTGTAAGTATGTGTGCCTGCACGTGTGTAAAGGTGATATCTGTATTGTTGTTATAGTATTGTAAGATTTTGTGTCACTTTATCGCGTGAGCAGCGTAATCAAGGGCTCCACGCCGAGGGAACGGAACTAGGCTGGAGCCGCTGCCGAAGGGGGCCCAATCTGGTGAGAGAATTGTAGATTTTACTCATGATATAAGCAACTATTACGTCCTTACATTTGAAATTAGTGTCGCGGTGAAACTTCTATTAATGAATACCCTTTCTGAAAATAACAAT
Source organism: Antheraea mylitta (assembly GCA_014332785.1). NCBI lineage: Eukaryota > Metazoa > Arthropoda > Insecta > Lepidoptera > Saturniidae > Antheraea > Antheraea mylitta. Next base: position 762,212 of record JACEII010000034.1, read on the forward strand.
GTCAAAGAAAAATTAAATGGTGTGAAAAATTATGGAATTATCGTATTAAAAACAAATACACAGATCTAAATTTAAAGTCAATTTAATTCATAGTTTCTAAGTAAATGCCACATTTTCCAGATCAAACTAACTAGTTCGACAAAACACTAATTTCTTGTATAGGGACCAATAAATTAGCGATTTGTTAAAATTGCTTGCGGATAAGCAATACTGTATTTTTATACATAAAATTAAATTGCTTTCTAATGTGATACAAGAGTATACGTTATAAGAGATACAAATATGGTATAATGTACGGATTCTTATTGAAATATGACTTTATTTAAAACAGATGTTCAAATCTTGGACTATTATTCAAAATTATTTCAGCTAAAATTATTGACTTTAACTCTTGTAACGATAAATTCATTTGGCAGATTTTATTTCTTGTCTGAATAGTCCATACCGCGAAAATCTCTAGTTTAAGGTATTTTATATTCTGAAGTTCGGACAAATATTGCATCTGTTGTTGAAATATGTAAACAGGTTATGAGAACTTAATATGCAAATTTGTGTGGAAACACATATGCATATAATCTGATCTCCTGTTACAATTATGGTTTTCCAAATAATGCGTCGGTTTCCAAAAAAGTTCAGCTTAAAAGGTTTAAAAGGTTTAAAAAGTTTGAATATAATTTTCTAATTCCGGAAATTCCTTTTTAAGACATGAAATATTATACTTTGTAGAACAATAAAAGAATTAAATACAGAATAATAATGTAAGTTTAAAATTATTAAATTATTTTTATATAGTTATAATTCGCTTCTATAAAGGTGAGTAACCCTAAATATGATGCCATCTACTGCTCGTGCGACATATAAGTTGATCGTCTAGAGGTCATGCCGGTGTCCGGGGTGACTCCGAGTTGACTGACGTGATCAACATATATCATAATATTTATATGTATTGTAATTCTTATATCACATATAAATACGGTATGTTATTTATATATGTGTTACTGTACCCGATTAGTAAGCATTTATAATTTACCTGCTTCTATTACCTAGTATACTTAATTTATATATCACTACATACTATAAAACATAGTCCTCTTCCAGTCTGTCTGTCTGTCTGTTCACGATAAACTCAAAAACTTAGGGGTGTAAGGGGTGTCGCGTAACATCTTAAGACTTGAGACACCCAAGCCAACCTCACCTGCACGTGGTGCACTCTGCTGAATAACGAACGAGGCAATGGCGAAAGCGGGGTGGTAGGGTTTTACAGCTTGACTGGGTCGCAACCACCATGTATTTGGCGAAAAAGCCCGTCATAGTGACTCGCTTCTGCGCGTCGCGTTTCGGGATCAGCCTGTGCATATCCAGTACCGGGTGACTTTCGTCATTATGGCCGGCATGCCAGCAGCGACCGGCGATGGATAATCTGTCTCTCGGTGGTAACGGATTTTCACCAGTAGATATAGTGATTTACGAGGAAGGCTTAGGTATATAATTTGTCTAGGTTTTTTATATTATCAGGGTGGAACAACGTCCGCCGGGCCACCTAGTAAATACAATATACATACTGTTTTTTTCTGTGTGGACGGTATCTACTGAACTAAAACGTGATTCTGAAAATTCTTTAAAGATATTTGAAAGTAAATATTTGAATCATATTTTTCTGATATGTTTTTCATATATCCTTGGGTATCATATAATAATTTATTGACAAAGAGAAGCAGGGCTGCCTTCATACTAAATAAAGACGCTGCGTGACAAAGAGGTTGTTTTAAATAGTTGTGGTTGAAAAAAGCTGCAGGACCCCAAGCATGATTTAAATGATTAAAAATTTCTTCTGAGAGATTTACGTCCGTTATGATTACAAGAATAAGTTATCAATTAATTTTTTAACATAAATTAATAATTTAATGTGCTAATATTATTTCAACTATTTAAAATTAATCTACGTAGATTCTTTTTTATAAATTATTATTTACATATCAAAATAATCCTAGACTCCAGACGTTAATCTATGACAATAGTCAAATTGTATTAATTTATTTTATTTTATTTTTTATATTTTATATTATTTGATACCTATCAAACAGATGCCGATGGATCAGGGTTCATATGAATACGTTGTAAACATAATTCTTGTAATGTTAACTCACGTGGCCATTGTCAATGCGAATCGTGCCGATTTGGACTATGAATACTTATATAATGAATTTTATAGTTACCTAAAGCTGACATAATTCTAGGCTTTAAAATGTATCTCCACAAATATGGTACATGTTTTTTAAAATACACAATTCTCTTTTTTTTGTAAATTTATTTATTTTTAAGATTACTGACGTGAAACATCTATAGGCACACCCTAAACCTGATTTTCGCTTGGCGACGTGGCGAAACAAAATATAAACTTAGAACTATTAATGAAATACTCAAAAAAACATATAATTCAAATTGTTTTGTCGGCCACTCGTTATACTAGTATTACACGGCACGCGCCAACGACCTAGCGCCCTTTAATAAATGCCGCCAAAAACACCGCGCCTGCGCCCAGTTGAATTTTTGTATTTAATTAAAAAATAATATTTATATTATAAAATAAATAAACAGTGATTGGTATATATAACAAATTTGTAATAACATCTTCTTATTATGCTATAGGAATCATCCTGTCGTAATCTGTTCTTTTAGGCATATAACTTATACAAAACAATTTGGATATTTCACATCTGCCAGGAGTCCCGTGACGGCGCAATTTTGTTGCATTTTAATAAATGTTTGGAAATTTTAAGGAAATTGATTTGTAAAAGATAAAAATATAATAATAATAAAATACAGCCTGGCGTCATGAAGACATGAGTTATAATAAAATGTATAAAATTTAAACCTCCTTCATGAGAATACACTTTTATGATTATCATTTTAGCGGAGCTGGGGTTTATCCATATTTTTTATACATATGTACTTTATAAGTTTTAGCATTTGACAACAACTTCAACTATTATGAAATGACGATGTGCTCTAGGGTGGTAAGCACGTTCCGCCTAGACTGAATGTAATAACAGGTGCTTGGCGTGTCAAATTTTCAATTTGAGGGCAGTAACTAACTAGGCGGATTTAGAAAAAAGGTCTACCACCATGCTATCGTTTCACGACGTTTTCTTTCATTTAAAGGTATTCAATTTAGGTATAATTATTCAATATTAGGTATATTAAAAATCAGCTTTACCTATAGACAACCATATTCCTAGTGTATGTAATATTGTATGATAATATTTTTTGATTTTATCACAAATAATTAATTTGAAAATGTTTTTGTATAAAAATCAAAACAGAAGAATTTGAATTTATATATTTCGAAATCGAGTACAAAAGAATAGCTACATTTTAGATATCTCTTTTAACTTATTGAATTGCAGAGTATAAACACGTGATGTGTTTTGCCTTGTACAGGGGACACTAAGTTGTTAGGATCGAACATTGTTACATAACTCGGTAATTTGTTATCCAAATCAATTTAACATAGGATTTTTTTGAGTTAATTTCACTTTTACATATATTCGACAGAGTTTAAGTAAACATAAGGAGAATAAACGACGTAACAGGATTATACAATATTCAAGAGGTTTTTTGGTCAGACTGAGACGAATTCTTGAAAAACATTTCTGATTCTGATTTGTTTAATTATCCTTTTTTATTTCGTTATTTACTGTATATTTATTTAATCATTTTTTTTTAATGATACTCCTAAATAATTAATAAAATTTAGTTTATATAATCATTATTATTTCATTTACAAAAATAACTAACTTTTATTAAGAGTGCATCCTAACAATATGTCAATTAAGTACTCATTTTATATTTTTAATGCAATTTTATTAAATTAAATACAAGTAAGTATAATACACTTGAATAAGTTAAACATAATATAAATGAATATCTATTTTTATGTTAGCAAACTCCAATTCCTATCCAACACTATGCATCATAATATCAGATTATGCATAGATTTTTTTTTTATTATTCTTATATTCTATATTCTTACTTATTATTCTATTAGATTTTTTATTGCCAACGCGTGTGCAATATATTAATTATGACTTCTTTTATTCATTCCAGAAAAAGGTTAATATGCTTCCCTTTCTTCGTTAACTATCCTGTAATCAAATTCCCTGTAATTTAATATGATACTTTACTTTTGACTAAACATTTGTTATCTTTAAAACTGATAAAAATAAAGATTTTAAATTAAATAATGATATAAAATATTTCTACAATTTTCAAAACTACAGTCTCAGTATTTTACATCTCTTATCTTTTATACATATAAATAGAGACAAAACAGTTCTAGGTACATATTTCGTCTCTGTTTCCCAACCTATTTTCTTAACTGTCTTGAATTGAATCTTCTTACGGTAGTACTTTGATATCCTAATCAGCAACCTATTTATCCAACAAAAGATTGTGGAAGATGTGTCAAGGAAAAAAACTGTTTCGGGTAGAGTCTTCAAAACATCAATTCGTGTCTGATCATTGAGGTTAAGCAACGTTGGGCGTACTGAGTACTTGAATGGGTGACTGACTACCTGGGAACACTGCGTAATGCTTTTTATGGACCTTTTTTCCAGTAATCCCAAAGTTTGTCGACCATTACACGATCACTAGTATATTTTAGTAGATAGATCGTCCGGCAAATAATTAAAAAAAAGGAATACATATAGGGTGTTGTTTTAAGTAATAATTTTGTTATCAATAATACTTACACAATATAACCCATTGAATACCAAATAACTGTTTTTTTTTCTTTCCTCATTGATTACATAATAAATTTAAGTTTTGTTGTTCACAATCGCGACATATTTAATATTTGATTATGCAAATTGTTTGCTTTTTCCTCATATTATTGAATTTCTCTAAAATTGTTATTATAAACCAAATATTTATGTATAATACTGGTCGAATGTCGATTTGAAGTCTTCCAATCTGCATATTGATATTAATTTTTTTTTTTAATTCACGTACCTTTATTACATTGAAACAGTAACGCTCGACGCTGATGATAAACGACTACTTTGAAAGTAAAATTGAAATATTGGAATATTTCATTTCAAATAAGGAAAGACAGAGGAATTAATTTGTCTGTTTTTGGAATCCCCAATGTGTCGCGTTGTGACTAAGGCCGAGTTATTAGTGAGTGGTCTTTCTCAGGTGAAAGGGATTTTATAAAAACTTGTTTGTACTAATATTCTAGAAGTGTTTTGCACAGTTAGAAAGGACATTTTACGTACTAAATTGTGTGTTATAGTCTTTTTTTATACTACGTCGGTAGCAAACAAGCATGCGGGCCGCCTGGTGTAAAGCGGTCACCGCAGCCTATGGACACTTGTAACATCAGAAGTGTCACGTGCGCGTTGCTGACCCCTAAATAACCTATTAATATTCCCCTTGAAATACTCCATACTGTAGTCCCCAGGAAACACTTCAGCAGGAAGCTCATTCCACAGTCGGGTCGTTCTTGGAAGGAAACCTCTCTGAAACCGAACCGTCCGAGACCATTTCGGTTCCAATGTGTGAGGATGAATTCCCTACCGATTACGAGCGGTGCGATGGTAGAAAGTAGCTACAGGCATGATGTTAAATAATTCCTCGGAACACAACCCATTATACAAGCGGTAGAACACACATAAAGAGGCGACGTCTCTACTGTGACTTAGTGGTTCAATACCGTTTGTAAGCTTGGGATCGCCAACAATTCTCACAGCTCGTTTTTGCGCTGAGTCAAATGGTCCAAGCTGGTATCCAAGTGCTCCCACCCAGAGATGGCAACAGTACTCCATATGGGGTTGCACTTGTGTTTTGTATAACAACAGCCTTTGCCCAAGGGTAAAGTACCGTTGCGCCTTATTCAGAATGCTCAGAATCAGTCATGAGTGTTATATTCCTTTAGGTCTATTTTCAATTATATTATATATCGCTGCGCGTTAGTTCGTTATGTAATGTTTTTGGCCGTATTATTAGCATTAATTATGAATTCTTATCAATAAATAATGATACAGGCAGTTACCCGCGGCTTCGCATGCGTTTTTTTAATATATTAAATAAATGTAAAACTGATTAGATGTGTAAATTACACAGATACTCTTTCATAAAAAAATTGTAAGTACGACACGCATTTCATCTACTGTAACATGTACATGATATATGCGAATACTAATAGTGTGTCGAATGAGATGGGATTTATCATCAGCCACATACCTGGAACTTTAAACTACTATATACCATCCTCAGTGCTCACTTGTAATGGAAATATTAAGCTATATATTGTCACAAAATATACTCTGGAAATATTTGCGATAGAAAGTTATCACGTTACCATGGCAACGTATATAATACTAACGCTAACACTAAGCGGAAGCTCTCAAAATGAAAAAATAGCCCGATTCTCAAACATTCTTTATTATTGCTCCACTCCTATTGGTTTTGACGTGATGATAAATCCTTCCTCGATAAATGAGCTATTTAACACCGAAAGAATTGTTCAAATCGAACGGGTAGCGTGTTCAACCATACATACAAACAAACAAACTCTTCAACTTTATATATTAGTATAGATATCTGAGCCACAGCAACGCGTGGCCGGGTTAACTAGTCTTAAATAAATAAACAGTTCATGATAAGGCTGAGATAAATATTTCAATTATTATTTATTTCTATCTATTCATAACATGCACGTTGTACGTACGTTACAAGTAAAGTGGGAACAATCACAGGTGCGTATTCTTTTCATTCAGTATAACGTTCCCACGGTCGAAATATTATAGCTCCCATCCCCCGCAACTCAAATGCATTGAAAAGGTTGAGGGTGAATCTCGTACAGGTAGCCTTTTACAAGGTGGAAAGGAAATACGTTATGACCGTTGAATTTACTATGTACTTTATTAAAAATCTATAATGGTTTAAGTTTTTTTTTTTTTTTTTCTCGAACTGACTACGCTATTGACCTAGCAAGGTCTTAACAGCTTCACCGGACTACTAAGGCGAGCGCTTAAGGCACTCAGCCGATTTTATAATGGTAACTAGCTCAAGGGTGCACGGCACACCTCGGCTTGGCTGTTACCCGTTGCATGCAAAAATCGCGACCTAACTTAGCTAACCTAGCTAACTATTCGTATATGTTTGAGTTGTTGAAACGTATATGAGTACCAGCATATCCGCCTCAACAACTCCTCCATATATTTTTATCGGAAAATTTACAAGTTTTTCAGTTCGATAAGGGAAAAAATCTTTCACAAAATAACCCTTCCACAAAGATGTGTAGCGTGTAGGCGTGCACGTGTGTGGAGGTGATCGTGTAGTGTTGTAGCAGTGATGTATGGGTGTGTCACCGTATCGCGCAAGCAACGCACTCAAGGGCTCCCTACCGAGGGATCGAACCTAGGCCTGAGCCGCTGCCGTGGGAGGCCTAATCGGGTGTGCGGGAGCGAAGTTAACCCCCAGACCGCGACGGCGCGATCTGTGGTTACGCGGGCGTGGGCGTGCGCACGCTTTATTACGTGGGACAGGCTGGTACTGATCGTTCGCTGACGTGATATCGTCGGGAGGGTCGATAAAAATATGTCGCGGACGTCTTTTATAACGCCCGGCGTTGGGCACGGGTTCGTAATTCGTGGCGGATACCACTAACGGACTGGGATGAATCGCGGCACATTCGAAATAACTAGTAGTGAGTGATTTAATATACGCCCAGATGGACGGAATCTCCAGGTCCCTGTGGAGATCCGCCTTCCGGACGAACCAAGGAGCACCGGTGATTTTACGCAGAGCCCGGGTCTGCAAAACCTGGAGCGTATCTAGATTCCTCGCGTGGGCGAAAACCGGACAGCTATACGTCATTACCGGACGAATACAGACTTTATATAATGTGAGCTTATGTCTGAGGGACAGTTTGCTCTTCTGACAGAGTAAATAATGGAGGCGACCCAAGACCATAGCGGCTTTGTTTCGCACTCTCTTAATGTGAGAATCAAACGTTAAATGTCGATCTAAAGTGACGCCGAGATACTTGACCTCGGTGGTCCAAGGTATCTCGGAATCGTATAGCCTTATGGGCTTTAGCTTGTTCGCGCGATACCTAGGATCGAAGAGTATCGCGGCACTCTTATCGGGGTTAATACCTATACGCCATCGAAGAAACCAATCACCGAGTGTGCTAACGGCTTTTTCGATGCGATCTCTAAGCCTACTCGGCTGCCAACCAGAGGCGTAGATGACTGTATCATCAGCATAACAACCTACCTCGACTCCCGAGAGCTTAGGTAGGTCACTGATGAACAGGTTGAAGAGGGTGGGCGCGAGAATTGAGCCTTGCGGCACACCTGAGCGTATCGGACGGGGCGATGAGAGTTCGCCGTCTACTCTAAAACGGAAGGTTCTATCGGCTAGATAATCGCGGAGGATGTGAACTAACCTATCGGGTATGCCGGCTTGATTTAACTTGTATATGAGCCCTTCGTGCCAGACCTTGTCGAAGGCCTTGGAAACGTCGAAAAATACTGCTATCGTACGTTTCGGATTAGTGTTTTTCACGGGCGGATCCGGCTCCGGATGCGGATCTTAATTGAAATTAGCGAATATGTACTCCGTGAGGCGGAGTACTTGATCCGGACAGGAATGTTTGGCGCGAAATCCAAACTGTTCGGACGGTATTAAACTATGGTCGTTAATCGTAACCTGGAGGCGGTTCAGAAGGAGCCGATCGTAGAGTTTGCCTAAAGTATCTAATAGACTGATCGGGCGACAGCTATCGGGAAGCGTAGCTTTCTTGCCGGGCTTGTGAATCCCTATCACTACGGCCCTCTTCCAGACGGCTGGAAAATGACCCTGGGACATGGCCGCATTGAAGATGCAGACCAATAGAGCTATGATGCGGTCAGGAAGGAGCTTCAAAACCTCGTTCCTGATCCCATCGGGACCTGGGGACTTCCTAGGTTTGAGACGCTTGATGGCGGCCGAGACTTCGTCAAACGTTATCGGGGTTAGGGTATCCGCCGGAGGAGACGCGAGTGCATGCTCTACGGCTGTTTCGATGGACTCTATGATGGAAGGGTCAGTATTATCAGTGTTTGGCGAACACTGTTTTTCTAAACTCGCGGCGAGACATTCTGCTTTGTCAGTGTTATCGAACGCGGGAGGCAACCCGGGGCCTCTGTCGAGAGGGGGCATTGGAATGACCGTATCGGACTTAAACTTTCGCGTGAGAGTCCAGAATGCCAGGTGAGATGGCTGGAGATCCTCCAGAAACCTGTCCCACCTGTCACCCCGGATCTCAGAAATACGAGACTTGACTGCTTTCCGTAGTACACGTAAGCGTTCGCGGTTCTCAGCGGTCGGGTAAGCGTCGTGAGCACGAGTCGCGGCGTTCTTTTCCGTGATCAATGCTCTCACGTCATCAGGGAGTATAAAACGGCGTTCGTTCGCCGCTTGTACCTCTTTCGAGGTCTCCCTGACGGCGGTCTGGAGATAATCAACCAGGGAATCGATGGCCGAATCCGCGTCGGCTTTAGACACCAACACGTCCGGAATTCTATCTAAACTGTTGGGCGTCGGACTATTTTTAAAATATTCGCTAAGTTTCGCGTAATCGGCCACTCTGATCGGCGTCGGGCTAAAGTCAGAGTTATGTCCTAACTGTAATAGAACCGGGCGATGATCCGAGTCGAGTTCGTGTACGACTGATATGAGTCGTACAGGAAGCACGACATTTTTCAACAAAGCTACATCTAAAACTGACGGTCGACAGTTGTCCTGATAATGCGTGGGTTCCGGAGGGGCTATGACGTCAAAAGCGAGCACCCTACCTAGTTGGTCGAGTATCCTCCCATTGCGAGAGGTACACGGACTGTTCCAGATAACATTCCCGCAATTGAGGTCCCCCGCTATAATGACCGAGTCACCTAAGTCGAGCAGTGCCTGCAAATCGGATCTGAGTAGTTCTTTGCTCGGTGATAGATACGCGGAGACAAGAATAATATCAGAGTGGCCCGTCATTCCGACGCGGCATACTGACGCTTCCATATGAGTAAGCGCGGGCGGATCTAACGGCATGCAATACAGCGACCGCCTAAAATAAATTAATGTGCCACACCCGCGGGCGACATGGTCGTTTCTAACTATGCAGTAATTCGCGATTCTCGGATTACGCATGCTCGGTTTTAACATTGTTTCCTGGATGAGGAAAACGTCAATCTGTCTGTCGCGTAAAAAGTCAGCTACTAGATCGCGCTGTGTCCGAAGGGATCTCGCGTTAAAAAACGAGAGGCAAAGACCGCGTGGTTTTACTTTATCAATTCCCGGGAATTTTAAAGCTAGTATTTAGATGATTGTGACCGGACGAGGCGCTGTACGGTGGCTCCGATAGCCGGAAAGCGCGCTAGAGCTTGAATGAGTTGTACCCCGCGGGGGTTCTCTTCTACCAGGGCGTAAAAGGCGAGCACCTCCTGCATGTCGTGCTCTACTAGAAGTTGCTCCATCCAATCGAACTTCTCCGCGAGAGAAGAAGATGAAGGAGCCTGGGTCGCCTTAGGTGGCGGCGCCAGAGGCCTTGAAGAGGTCTGGGGCTGAGGTCTGGGGGCCCAGGGGGCCATAGGGGCCCGCCCGGGTTGGGCCGCGCGCGGCACAGAGGGTGGCGAGCGCGGTGTAGGTGCGGGCGCTACCGGGGCGCGGGAGGCGCCCGGCAGGCCCGGGAAGGCCTCCACGGACATGAGAGGTGGAGGCGGACGGCGGGCGGCGGCAGCAGACGCCCTGGGCGCCTGCCTCGCCTGACGGGGACGTTGTGTGCGCGGCGCGCGGGGACATCCACGATAGTTCGCGGGGTGACCCGCGTTACCGCAGAGCACACAACTGGGAGGGTCGGGAGTGCCAGGAGCGCGCTCGCACTCCTTCGTGGCGTGGTCACCCAGGCACTTGACGCACCTGGGGCGAAGATGACAATTCTTCGCGGAATGGCCATAACTCTGGCAGTTATGGCACTGCGAAGGGATGTGGGTCTTGCGTGTGGGCTCAACGGTGATCCCGTTGAGGCCACACACAGACGTGAGGGAAAAAATGGCCTTGCCCTCCTGCGACCGGTCGAGGATGGCTAGCACCATATTATATGGGGCGCGAGTGCTTGGACGGTACATACGGTGTACCTCGCGGACTGGATAATTCTTTTCCTTAAGGGAGAGGGTAACTTCCTCGACCGAGATTTCGGCCGGGACACGGCGTAACACGACACGCAGGAGGCGCTCGTCTTCTAACGCGTACGTAAAATACGCGAGTTTCATCTCTGTGAGAAAACGGATCAAAGCGCGGTGATCGTCCGACGTGGGACATTTAACGCGAATGCCCGCCGGAGTGCTGAGCGCATTCGTGTAATTAATATTACGCGTTTTTAGGCTGTTTGAGATCGCGGTCCATTTGGACTTATCCTGTATCGTAACAGGCGGCGGCGGGCGCGGCTTCCTAGCTGCGGACGGAGTGAGCGAGACGGAGCTATTGTTATTATTGCCGTTCTGTTTTCGCGGCGGTATAGACGCGGTCGACGGCACGCGCGCGCCGTCTATATTGGCTACTTTTTGTGGGCCAACGGAACCCGAATCCGTCGGGCTGCCCGGACGACGCTTCATGTGCGAGACGATCGTATAGCCGTCCTTGTCTGTCTGCGCTGAAGGCGCGGGAATCGCGGACTCGGTCGCGGTCGCGGTCGAAACGGCGGACACTTTTTCGTCTAGCTCCATCTCGGAGTCGGCCTCCGAGCTGGAGCTAGGAATCGAGGCCTCAAGTAGACCATTGTCGCGCGCGTCTAGAGGAGACTGCGGCGAGAGGGACGCAAAGGAATTCGCGGTCGGAATGGTAAAAAGGCCCTCGGCGGCCTGCGACGCTACGTTGCGGTAAATCGAATTTACAATCTCCTGATCTAAACCGCACTCAAGGAGATTTTTACGATAGTATTCTGCCACAGCTAACGGATCCATCGCGGTGGATCGAGGAGAGGGAGGGGTCGCGAAACAACCTCCCTGCCTTAAGGGCAGGGGGGCACGCCAAACGGTAAGCTACGGGACTATATCGAGTCGGGACCAAGAGAACTATTTAAAACCAAACAAAGCGAAAGCACAAAATAAATAAATGAGTGGGCGAGACAGGGGACCATGTATATGAATAAGATACTATAATATAAATGAATAAAATAGATAAATAATAATAAATAGGTACTTACATATATACGGGGGCACAGAAATAGATTACTTTATCACTAAATAGATAAAAATTAATGAAATATATGAGGAAATAAATAGATAATTAAACAGATAAATAATAGTTGGTTAGATATTTAAGAATAAGGAATAGAAAAATGAGTATATAAATAAACGGGTAAATATATAAATAAGGGAATGTCTCACTCACTCAGGTAGATTTTGTAAACGTGTGCCGCAGCTGCACTCAACTTAGCACTGAACAATCACAACGATATCGAGAACAAAAGATCTCGAACAAAGGAGATATCGGACACGTGCGTTCGCTAGCGCATCCAAAACCGGACTCCCTATGTTCAGACTACTCGATGTTATCTCTATGAGCTTTGCGATCAGACTGCATCTAATGGTTTAAGGCTATCATCAAATGTATAGTGATCACAAGTTACCTATAATATTTTATACAATGTTATCTGTAACGTTTTTTTTAAGTTATGATTCTTTTGGCGCGTTAGGGAAAAATGATGAGGGTACATTTTTACGATGCACGCACACCGTCACGAAAAACCGATACCCTGAAGTTATTATGATGCGCGCGCACACCGTCACGAAAGACCGACATCCTGAAGTAATTACGATGCGCGCGCAGACCGTCGCTAAAAACCGACACCCAGAAGTTAGCTATAATCAATGTTTTGTTTCTTGTGTGTGTGTATTTGATGTTTATATTTCTTTGTATTAAAACTTTCAATGTATTAAATACCAGTTTTTTTATTGTTAGTGTCATTTTTTCTACAAACGTAGAATAAGGCGAAAGATAACATTTTTGAAAAGATTTTTATCTTAAGTACTCACACACTTTTTTTCATTATTATATATGTTTTAGCCTTTAACAATAATCTCAGTGGATGTTGAAAGACTATGTAGTCTCATTTAGCGAACATACCCTCAGGTACTTGGCTACAGATTTACTAATTGGATTGTGGTAATTAACCAGTGAAGCTTAGAAAAATTCCTACCACAATTCTAGGAAGAAAGTGTGTGCTGGTTCTTAAGGCTTATAAAATATATTTCATGGGATGTTGTATTTGGGAATGTTTCAACGCTGGCCTCAACGCTGGTTCGGTGAAGCTGTAAAGACCTTTCCAGATCAGCAGTGTAATCAGTTCGAGAAAAAAAAAATGTTGTGTTGCCTTACAGTTTACGCACAGTAGTCTATGGCTGTAGACTACGCTATAAAATGTTCCGTAATATTTTAATGACATGTTATATTTATCCCATAAAGGTTATAGCTTAATAATGTATTAAAAACTATACAAAATACAAGGAAGTGTGTGAAGTAGAAGCGTATATGTTTATTGTAACAATGCCGAGGAAAAGGAAGTGTTCCAAAGCTGGTATAATGGCGGTATTCATTATTAAGCCTTTTTTAGTTCACAAAATGTATGGTACGACCTCGAAAACAATGAGTTTTTTTATGTATACAAACGCCCACATAGATAAAATTTATACCGATCGAGATAAAATAATCTGATTCAACTATTTCGGAAACATGTAAACAAAACCAGCTCTTAATACATTTCAGTTATTAAAAGTACAGTAAAAACTGTTATTACATACTAGCGTCTGCTCGCAGCTTCGTTTGCGGTAATGTAGATTAGCCAAATCCTTTACTTGAGCATTACTTTTTCTGGATGAAATATATACCTTTTATATGTAGTTTTCTGTACTTTTGAGATCACATATCACCTCTACACATGTGCACGCAAATATGCTTACACACGAAAGTGGAAGGGTTTTATTTTTCCCTTATCGAACTGAAATAGTTTACAAAATCATCCGACACAAAATGTATGTAAGAGTTATTGAGGTATGTATGCTTGGTACATATATATATTTCAATAACTCATATAAGTATGAATATGTAGCTTAGCACCATTAGGTCGCGAAATGCATGAACTAGCCAACAGCCCAAGTTAGAGCTATTGAAAAAATAAAATCGGCTGAGTGCCTTAAGTGTTCGCCTTAATAGTCAGGCTAATAGCGTAAGTTAGTTAGAAAAAAAAGTGTACTCCTGACATCATGTACGCAAAATTTCATGACGATCCGTTGCGTATCCGAGGCTTGAAAGCATAGCAAGCAAACTCACTGTCGTATTTCTAATATTAAAAGGATAGTTAGGATAAGATATTGATATACTTACTGTCTTCGTCTGCAATATATGAATATGGCATTAAAAGTGTCCCAGTGATTTATAGTTGTGCTTGTATTTATACTTGTATTCTACCATTTTTGTACTTTGACATTTAAAGGTTATTTAAATTAAAGAAGTATCGCCAGGTCTTTTTGCTGGCAATTTTAATATCTGTAATATCTTCCAAGCTTTTTATAAAAAATATATAAAGCAAAGGGCTATATCGATTTACATAAAGTGATTTATTAAATCAGATAAGTCTTCGTACTGTATTGTTAAACAACTTTACAAATAACCCAGTGTTTTTTTAATATTACTCAAAAGATAAAATTTCTAACATAGGCTTATTCTTAGGAGTTATGCATATATTCTGGCGAACTTTTCTTTAGTTTTTTTTTAAATGTTAGAATATTCTATAATACACTATTTTGCCAACACAACTTTAGCAATATAAGCCTCTGAAAAATGTTTACCCCTTGATAACAATACATCGACTTCCAACCCTCTGCCTATTGATATACTAAACTATACATACATATATAGAAGTTTATATGTGTAGTATATGTATATACATATACTACACATATAAATCCTCTAAAAAATATTTCTAAATGACAATAAAAACTTTATGAAAATTTATTATGAAATAATTATGAAAGAATTTGATGCATTAAGTACTCATATAAATAATGTACTGCGTTTTGTGTAATTCGTATTATAAATCTTCTCTTGAGTAAACGTCGTTTTGCTATCGAATCACAATAAATCCTCGTGAATACAATAAACCTTAATAATTAAATAACTCATGATGCGGAAATCATGAAACGAATAAAATAGGAACGATTCGCGAGCAACAACTGTAGGGTTATCGAACTGCATTAACATTTCGGCGAAGGTCCCTAGACGCGAGGTCAACACTAGATTTAATTATATCGATGCGTGACTCTATTTTAAATAATCGATAAAAAGTCGATACCGATCTACAATACTGTAATTACGCGAGCACACGAATGTTTTTTTTGCATTACTATTCGTATGAAATATTTACCTACAACTGTTTTAATGCATTCTTTAATAAATAGAGGATACAACTTCTCGGCCATTTAATTACGAACTAATAACAGCTTATATACATTATACAATGTCAGGACTGTTATGAAACATAAGCTATGTTCAGTATTTTACCGGCTTTTTGTCAATGTTATACATTGATAGACAATATGTATCTGCCTTAAAACAAACCACAGTAGGTTAAAGGCCTCTTCCCGTGTTTAGACATGGAATTATTATTTTATTAGGTAAGATATACTGACAATTTTAAATATCTGGAAATATATAGTTGTATATTTTACCAATTGTGGCACAACAAGAAAACACATACGTTAGCTAACTATACCCGAGCGGTACATGCGTTGTTTTTTTTGTCACTCTGTTAAAAAGCACCGGTTGATGTATTCTGGCAACTCCACTTAAGAGCCAATCCTCTCTAGGCTTAGTTTGTCTACCTTTTTAGACCAAACTGTCACTTATTATCAGATGAGACTGTGTTCAACCGCTAAAGCCCTATAGAGTAAAAAACGCTTCTTGGTATATGTGTAATTTACTCTGCCAAGTGACAACCCATGAGAGAGTTTGTTGTTATTAGTTCATCAGTACATAAGTTCCGGAATGCGATAAGCTTAAGCGTCCGACTATAGCGGATACATCTATACTAATATTATAAAGAGGTAAAGTTTTGTGAGTTTATGACGTTGTGACGCTGTAGGGGGTAATAATTCATCGAGAATGGTTATAGACTATATATCATCACGCTAAAACCAATAGGAGCGCAGTACAGATGAAAGATGTTTCAAAATCGGGATGTTTTTCCTTTTGAGAACTACTGCATGTTAGTGTATTTAAACCACGCGAACGAAGTCGCGGGCAGAGGCTAGTCTTGTATACGGCGGTTGCGATGCGACACAACTGTTGTGACGTACCAACCTGCAATCAATTTCAAATATATGTATCAAGAATCTGTAAGATATTTTCAATAGGATATGTTAAAATTTCGATCCCTAATAAATATACTACTCGATTAGATGATAACCGCAACTTCGCCTGCGTTCTCTTTCTCATACGCAATACACATCTTTTTTTCGAACTGACTACACTATTAACCTAGGAAAGTTTTAAGAACTTCACTGGACTACCACACTACACAATTTATAACACTTCTTCAAGACAAGAAAATACACATAGCGCCTAAATAATTATAAAAGTCGTGGATTCCTAAAAGTTTTATATAAAGTAAATATATCGTTATATTTTGTTTTTTTTTAGACAAAAATTAAGTACAAAAGTAGTTAAACTAAAAGGTATTGCTTGAAATAGATCCAATAGTTTTTGCGTAATACGCGCACAAAGGTAGACATTCTGTTATATTTATAGAAAAGATTTGTATTATTAAATTATAGTTTGTTGATAATGTCACACTATACTGAACAAAAAACTAACCTGTTTTCCAATCATATATTGGTATAATACTATAGCTGTCATAATATATAAAAACTGCATATATATAATACGGTCGATTTAAGGACATGCGAAACCCACGCAGGACTTTATAACATTACCTCCGTCAACAAAGTTGAAAAGACTCTATCACCATTTTCGGATGCAATTATATTTAGTTTATGACGTTCTGTAGTAACTATGTTATTTATATTACCTACGGTGCAGCGTGGATTCTCGATGTGAGGACAACCAAACAATGAAATTATACCGTTATATACCCTGAGAATATTCTCCTATTAATATTTATGTGTTTCGTAATTCCATATGTTCTCTGAGAAATCTTTCTTTACTTTCATAGATACTTAATTTAGGAACATATGTCAGATAAAATGAAAAAATAAACACATGTACAGCACCCGTCTTTTCATTTCGCATGTTGTGTCGCGGAAAACATCGCGAAGAACATCGCGATAATCGATTAAGCTAGGACTAAGTTAGGTTTCGTAGAACGTTTTACAAAACCGAATTTTGCTGAATATGCTAAATTAAAAGTCGGACATTTATGTTTCATATATACGCATATATGGTACATTACTATTACATTTTTATACTGTTTGGCTAAGAGACTTATCTAGAGTCTAAGGCTATTAAAATTATCATTACAAGGCACTTCAGTACAAGAAAAAATTATGAAAAATTATTAAGTTCGAGAAAAAATTATGACTCGTTATTTCATTACCTACGTATTCCTATTCGCTTAAAATTCATGTGACATCTTGAACGAGATAATATATTTCATGAAATTATTTAAGAAGCACCTTAAGAACTTAACCTTTTAAAACAAGACTACAAAAGCTAACCGTCCATAAATATATCAAAGTAGCAGGATTTCTTTTACAAACTCATTAACCATTGTTGGCCTGACTGATCTTCACAGCTTCATCGGGTTTTTAAGATTTAAGGAGAGTGCTGTAGCACTCAGCTGAATGGTAATAAGTTCAAGGGTGCCAGAGTGGCCAAGTCTCAGCCGTAGATACAACGCGAAGTAGAAGGAGGCAGGTGTAAGAGTTTTATGTATAAATATGAAATTACGTATGTAATGATAATTTTACACGTAAATATTTTGGATTTTTTTCTAAATTTTGAGTGATTTCTTAAAAACTTTCTTTCAGCTGAGCTTTTGATGGGGACTTTCAAAACATGATGAACTAACATATTTTCAAAATAAACTCGTAAAAAAATCGTTTTTTAAGCAACTTTACTACATGTATTAAAAACTATGATGTCTCAAATAACTTTTTATTCCGGTTATTATTATAATCTACATGTATGATTGTTCCTTCCGCAGATTACTCATCAAGCAGATGGTTTTGTTTAATAAAAAAGAAGCGAATGATTTAATTGTTTTTTTAACCATTCGATAATTTTTTACCATATTTTTTAATAAACTTGTTTATATAATATTTAGTGATAACGGTATCTTAAACGGGTTTATAAAAACAAACATGTTTACTAATATTATGAATTAGTACGTTTGTTTGTTTCGTTTTTACTTCTGAACTAATTAACAGAATATCTTTATGCCGAAAATTTTTATACACCTTATCAGAAGCACATACCAGTGCACAGAATACGTTTAATCCAGCGAACGTAATGATTCTGAGAGATAAGGCATATCTATTTAAAAACGGGCGAAATGGCGGACAAAAGTTAGTAGCTTAAAAAAACTTGAAACTCTTCCGGGGTGTAATAGCAGGATATAATTTTGTTTCCACCTTGATTGCAACGACCGTACATATGTCAGTTATATATATACATATATCAATATTCAAACAAGGGTATGTACCCAGCTATATCGATACAACGTCTAGGTATCATTTTATCTATATCCAGAAGAATGCCCGCAGGACAGCGGTGATTGTGGATTTTTAGATGATATCTGTTGTTCATTGACCTTATAATGCTTCGATTAAAATAAGCAATAGTTCTACTGTATGCTTGATATAATCCAGTAAGTCTCGATTACAAATCAAATTAGACACCAATATTATTTGCGTAGGAATGTGTAATTATTTTCTAGAACGCTGAACCTATTTTTATGAAATCCGAGCGATCTATTGTAATATCGGTCAAGTACCTTTTTGTCATTTCAGGTTTTCTAAAATGTCTTGGATTTTTTATGACGAATTCTTATTAAGTAAAATTAGTCACAACAATATATATCATGTAACGCCATCTGTAACTAACTCAGCAAACAATAAATAGCTCGACACGCCGGTTCGTAGTCAATAATAAAAACGTTCCAATGTACGACTTCTATTCACCTACACAAACATAGAGACATAGAAAAACAAGCATTACGTACACACACAAACACAAACCATTACAGCCTCTTACGTGAAGAACGTAAGCGACTGCGGAACTCAAGATGGCTGACATTGGCAATGGCAGGTCATTGACCCGGTGCGCGCGTAGCCTTCAAAGCTTAGATCTGGCATTAGAGAGGTTATTTTCCGTCTTGTTTTTTAATTTATTTCTGTAGTCGAATGTTTTTTGTAAGTGTAACTTTTTATTCGTTGCAATATTTCTGTAATGATTTAAAATACGATAACACATAGTTCACTACATGTATTTTCCGTAAGTGTAACTGTGTAACACATTTTTTTATGTAACGTAAATCTGTTCGAGTTATTTATAATGTCAGTTTGTAACTGTTTAATTAAAATATTAAATTTTCGGAAACATATTGTTGTTTTAATAAAGGTGCTGTAAGTTCACTTATTACTGTACGCTGAATCAGTATAATTGGTAATATGGTATAAGGAGTTATACGAAGTACAGATTAAAAAAAAAGAAACTTTATTGGTTTTAAATATAAGTATTATTATATTATTGTATGTAACTTAGATAAAGTTATGGAAAATTCTCTGTCTGTCTATAGAAGACTTGTCAAAATAAATTCAGCATTTTCGATTATTAATGCAAACATACAACAAGCACTTCTATTTTATTGATGTGTATATTAATAATCAATGTTGTTAATAATCAGGACTAAAATTCAACTCCTGTATTTCCGACAACTATTTTTTTTTTAAATATTTATAAAGTTCTTAGTTTTTTGTCCGAATAACTTGATACGGTTCCAGAGAGTCAAATATTTAAAAAAATGTGTATTGTGTACACCATGTTCAAAGATATTTCAATTAATGTATTTGTATATAAACTCTTAAAATGACTATCATAAGTTTATTTAATCTTATATAATGAGTTAGAAGTAGCGTATCGTGGATATGAATCGATAAGTTGATTATTTTTATATTAAATAAAACTTAGCGTATGTACAATGTTAAATTAAAGTACTAATAAGTAATACTATTTAGTAATAATTGAGTCCATTCAAATACTACATAAAAAAGTAATTATTGTGTAGACGTTGAATTTGATTTTCAACTGAAAAAACATTACAAAAATTACTACTTTTAAATATAATACGTAAAAGTATTTGTATAAGCAAAATATAACATTAGAATTTCAACATTTTAAAATATGGTATGAGGCAAGGTTACAATGTTTAAAATTATACTCTAATTAAATACACCACTGAATAAAAACACTTTGCTACATCCGCCGTACTCAATAGAGCGCAAGACGGCAAAGAATCTTTAATCAAAGCGAGAACGTACGCAGTGGCTCCGCCGTACGGCCGTCCGCAGCAACCGCGGAATGTAGCTCAAGCTAACGGTGCGCGCGCAGTGCGAAAAAACTCAAGTTCACTATCACGGAAGATTGCACGTCGCCGCAGACACCATTACGCCGCGGTTACGTCGCCAGCTACTGGCTATTATGCCACTTTGTGACTATGTGTTACACAAGATGGCTTCTAACTATTGCAATTATTATAATATTTACTTTAATGCGGTAGATTTCTGGCTGCGTGTCCTATTATACTACATCTATGTAAGTTTACTCGAATGCTTAGTTAAATTTAATACTCGGAAATCAAACCTAGGTTCGGCTATATTATCACCCTTTATTGTTTGCCATTTCCGCTCATTGCCTTCCGCGATCGACATCGAGCGCGTTGAAACTGAATATTTGACATTAATAAATTGCATCTGAACCCATAAGGAACTAACATTTTGGGTATTATTATGGTAATTTCTTTTAACTTTCGTCCTTCCTGTAAATATTTTCTTTACACATTCCTTAACTTGCTGCATATCGTGAAAGTTACTTACATATAGAAATCAAAATTCAGTAACACAATATTTCCATCAAAGAAAAGCCTCAAGAACAAAATCGTAAAATATAATAAGGAAAAAATGTTATCTATTAACAATAATTAATTATTATTTTCACACTAATTTGCTTTCATAACAATCAACTGTTAGTTTACAAGAAGTTTCCGGTATTCTTTGTTAACTGGGGTTCTTTGTTCAATCTAGTAATTTAATAGAATTCAAATATTTGTATTAAAGTTTCTCTTTAACAAATGTATAGTTTGCAAACATTTTTGTTTGTTTAATATACAGCCATTAATGGCTAGATCCGTTTATATTGATTTCATTATTTCAACGATTTGGTTCAATGCTATGGAATCCTAGATATTATCAAGTTTTTCTTTATGTTTGTATTTATCACGACTAGAACGCTATGTTTTTAAATGATTTCCTAATTTTTTTTCACATTTTTGTAGTAAAATTTAGTAATAACGCTATTTGGGTTTAACTGATAGTATATGACTTTTATGTCCGGTTTGTTTGTGACCAATATGGGAATGCTAATAAGCCAGTGACAATGACTTTTTATTTTTTTCGAAATAACTACGCTATTGACCCAGCAAGGTCTTAACAGCTTCACCGGACTACTTAGGCGAGCGCTTAAGGCACTCAGCCGATTTTATTTTGGCAACCAGCTTCCAGGGTGCACGGCACACCTCGGCTTGGCTGTTGCCTGTTGAATGCAAACTCGCGACCTATCTTAGCTAACCTAGCTAACTATTCATATATGTATGAGTTGTTGAAACGTATATGTGTACCAAGCATACACGCCTCAATAACTTCTCCATATATTTATTATCGGAAAATTGAGAGTTTTTCAGTTCGATAAGGGAAAAAAAGTAAACCCTTCCACTTTCATGTGTAAGCGTGTAGGCGTGCACGTGTGTGGTGGTGATCGTGTAGTGTTGTAGCGGTGATGTATATTTGTGTGTCACCGTATCACGCAAGCAACGCACTCAAGAGCTCCCTACCGAGGGATCGAACCTAGGCTTGAGCCGCTGCCGTGGGAGGCCCAATCGGATTTATGACAATGACTCTTTTTTAGTTTGCCCCATGTAAGGGTCAGTCGATGTTTATGTAACTACCAGGAAGTGTCTCGGCGCATGTTTTGTATTGCCTAAAAACAAAATGTTATTTAAAATGCTAATTTTATTGAAATAAATATTTATTCAGAACCCTTTAACAACAAAATAGTAATATAACTGTATAGTTATACGAACATTATTATCTAGCAGCAGAGCTTACCACGGTTATGATGTGGGAATACGAATTGTTCTTGTTCAGGCTACAATTATTTACGGAACGTAGTTCTTATATTCAAAATGTTAATTACGATGACTTTGTTAGGTTAATTTATGTTTTCTGACTTGGAAAAATTTTATTGTAGTTGCCATTAAGTTTTAAATTAGCTGAATATTTTCACAGTTTATTTAAAGATCTTATCTAGCTTAATTCTCACGAGTATCCTCTCATGTTTAAAATAAGTTTTTTTTTTTTCGAAATGACTACGCTATTGACCCAGCAAGGTCTTAACAGCTTCACCGGGCTACTAAGGCGAGCGCTTAAGGCACTCAGCCGATTTTATTTTGGCAACCAGCTCAAGGGTGCACGGCACACCTCGGCTTGGCTGTTGCCTGTTGCATGCAAAATCGCGACCTATCCCAGCTAACCTAGCTAACTATTCATATATGTATGAGTTGTTGAAACGTATATGTGTACCAAGCATACACGCCTCAATAACTCCTCCATATATTTATTATCGGAAAATTGAGAGTTTTTCAGTTCGATAAGGGAAATAAGTAAAGCCTTCCACTTTCATGTGTAAACGTGTAGGCGTGCACGTGTGTGGGGGTGATCGTGTAGTGTTGTAGCAGTAATGTACATTTGTGTGTCACCGTATCGCACAAGCAATGCACTCAAGGGCTCCCTACCGAGGGATCGAACCTAGGCTTGAGCCGCTGCCGTGGGAGGCCTAATCGGGTGTATGGAAGCGAAATTAACCCCCAGACCACGGCGGCGTGATCTGTGGTTCCGCGAGCATGGGCGTGAGCACGTTCTGTTTCGAGGGACAGGCTGGTACTGATCGTTCGCTGACGTGATTAAATCAGGAGGGTCAGTAAAAATGCATCGCGGATTTCTTTTATAACGCCCAGCGTTAGGTACGGGTTCATAGTTTGCGGCGGATACCACTAACGGAATGGGATGATTCGCGGCTTTTTCAAAATAACTAATCGTAAGTGATTTTACGTACGCCCAGATAGAAGGGATCTCTAGGTCTCTATGGAGATCGACTCTCCGAATGTACCACGGGGCACCGGTCATTTTGCGTAAAACACGATTTTGGAGAACCTGCAGCTTATGAAAGTTATCTTTGGACATATGCGCAAAAACGGGGCAGCTATATGTCATCACGGGACGGATACACGTCTTATACAAAGTGAGCTTGTGTCTAAGGGACATCTTACTCTTATGACAAAGCAACGGATGGAGGCGACCCAAGACCATAGCGGCTTTGTTTCGCACTCTGTCTATATGTGAATTGAACTTTAAATGATTATCTAATGTAAGACCGAGATATTTGATCTCTTCGACCCAAGGAATATCGATTCCGTATAGCCTGATGGGCTCAAATTTATTAGCGCGGATTAAAATAAGTAAGTAAAGCAATAAAAGGTAGTACTTTTTGACATCAAAATAATGTCATTTCATTCATATTTTACATGCACCTGTATTGTTTCAATAAAATAATATTAAAAACATGTCTTGTTTTAGAAGATTCATTACGTACCGTAGTTTAATGATGAATTGAGTCTTACGCAGTTGAGGGATTCCAAGTAAAAATAAACCTTAGTACATAAACTAAAAAGCTCTTTTTTCAATAAGAAGATGTTGTCTAATTGACCTATATTTTTAACGTATCGTTCGATTTAAGCAGCTGACGGTAGGTCAGGAATGGGCTACCAATATAATAATTTTGAATCCTGTTATTGATTTGCTTTATTTTTCGAAGAAGTAATTGCCACAGGCAAAATATAATAAGGTGTTCAGTATACTAAAGTTATGCACCTTGTGTTATCAAATTATGTTTATCAATAAGGTAGTTTATTGAAAAAGCTGGTTCAACAGGTGTCGTAAGATTTGTTTGCTTTTTTTTTCTATTTTAAATTACATTTTCAATATGGCTTAATGTATTATTGATATTAATACGTTGAATAATCAAAAATATGTTGAAGTATCGTTGTTCACTAGGCAACTGAAAATATAATTCGGTTCCATATTAATTTATTTTTTAAATTTATAAAGTTTTGCTCACGGCTTCGGCCAGTTACATTGATTTGATCTAACTCTCAGGAACTTATTTTTCTTTCAGGTTAAGGTAGCCCAGTATAATCATTCTCTGTACACTTGACGACGTATATGTATATTTGCATATTGATCGGTTACATAGTTAAGGTGTGAGCGTAATAAATACATAAACTGATATTTGAATTTATAAAACTCATTTTTTTATCTCATAGGAGGCAAACGAGCAGGCAGGTCACCTGATGTTAAGTGATCACCGCTGCCCATAGACACTTGCAACACCAGAGGAGTTGCAAATGCGTTGCCATCCTGTGTTTTGGGGAGAGGGAGAAGAGAGGGGTGAGGAGTGGGGAGGTGGGCCTCCAGCGCTCTCACTGACCGAACGAAACGCAACAATACAAGGACTGTTACTTCACGTCGGTTTTCTGTGAGAGGGTGTTACTACCCCGAGCGAGCCGACCAATTCATGCTGGACCCAGTAATAACTTCAGCGTGGCTCTACCACCTACTAAACTACTAATAAGGAATTCAGGATTCTTAACATGTTGAAGGACGTGTCTAGGAATATTTTTGTTCCTGTTGCTGATTAAAGAAATACAAAACAGGAGTATACTGTAATTTAAAAAAAGTGTAAAATTCTATTACGCTATGAATATTGACTTTTTTTTCCTCGAACTGACTACGCTATTGACCTAGCAAGGTCTTAACAGCTTCACCGCACTACAGAGAATATTGACGTCTTGGATATTTATATAATTTCAAGAATTCTTCTTTAAGAAAACTTTTAATGTACAAGAAGAATAAAATAAAATAATATACTGGAAATAAAATGTATATAAAGAAAAATATTGGCAACTATTTAAAATAGATTTTTTTTTTCAATCTGACTACGCTATTGACCTAGCAATGTCTTAACAGCTTCACCGGACTACAAATTTAAAATAGAGCATCATAACTGATTAACCCAATATTGCGTGATGATTTAAATTATAATATTTAATATAGAGACATATCTCCAATAATACAACTCCCGTTAACGTGTTCCGACTTTTTCATTTACAGAAATAGTCTATGTATGTTCAATTGTCTATGAGTTATTATTATTATATCTGTGTGTCCATATATGACGATGTCGACTGTCAATTGATATTCGTTCCATTGTTGAATTGTGGCATGTAACATCAGGGGTATCGTCTAAACATTTTATTGTACTATTATTATATAGATATTCATTAACATTTTTAAAAGTTATATAAGGATTGAACAATTATCCAATAATCCAATCTTCTCTAGATTTTTATTAGAATTTAGTTATAAGATATCATTGCAAAAGGAATTTCTCATTGATTCATTCTCAATTATTCATGATTGCAGTTCATTCCTTGTGTACAGCTTGGAAATCATTGATCCAGATAAACTAAAAACTAATCTTCCTTGATCTACACAGCAAAAGACAGAATTAGTACTGTTGTAACGAACATCTTACTTACAAACTAGTAAAAAAATATGCGAGAAGCTCTTTACGCAAAGTCCTTTTAAGTTTTAGACAAGCGTAGTCCGATGAAGCTGTTAAGACCTTGCTGGGTCAATAGCGTAGTCATTTCGAAAAAGTTTTAGACAAGGCTATTTTAAAAATCGAAACAGTAGGTACATTTCTATTTATTATTATTATAAAACACAACTGTTTCCTTTATTATAAAAGATTAATACAAACTGATATATTTAATTTCTTTTTATAAAAATTAAAATTCATATTAATTTGATATTTATAAATGCACTTAAATTACATTTACCATTTTTTTCATAACGTATGAGCCATTGATTTTCTTAATAATTATTTTATTTTTTATATTGATAGATGATTTAGAAGTCGATTTATTGAATTTGTTATATATTAGAAATAATTTTAGTTAATACTTGTTCACTGAGTTTGTTTTAGGTAAAATAAATGAAATTATTCTGATTAACAGGTTACAGAAGAATATTTGCAATTTTTTTAGAGCATAATGATACATTTACTTAATAATGAAGGTGACTTTTACACACACCCGTTTATCAAATAGTAAATTTCTTATCTATAAGTGTTATAGTTCTATGGCAGGTGCATCTGCGGTATTTGTAGGAAATACATCGGTTTTATAATGCCACACCTGCAGCAAACTCCCACGGTCGTGCATTATTGCCGAAGGTACAAACGGTCTACTTATAGAGAGAACTAATTCACTATGTACTGTAAATTTTTAACCCAAAACTGACGATCTTATTAAGTTATGTATAGGTAACTTAATAACTTGTGTATATTACGTTTTGAATTTCCAAAGTTTGGATATAATAATCCTTTAATATTACGCAGCGAAGCATGGAAATTTACGGCCAACTGAATCATGTATTTCGTCATTCATGTATTCAAAAATATGTCATTTAATGTGACTAGGAAGAGAAATATAATTCTTCCAAATAATATCAATCGACAGACACTTTTTACACACACACATACTAAATTTAGCCCTTTTTTTATTTATTTATTTTATCTATTATTACAACACAGATTTTATATATTTAATAACAACTATAAGTCATAAAAAATAAAATATTATAGTACTCGTCAATCGCGTTGACCACTCTGGTTATAACGGGAAGTTCGTGGTAAAGCATAAAGTAATCAGCATTTTAATATTAAGCAAAGTTAAAATATTCTTATAGGAGTCTAATATTCACAATTATTTATCCTCCCGCTCGCATCGGAAGAGTCAACATCGATCTGAAGATGCTCTATGAAAGAGCGAAACACGTTTAGACGTAGTAGTGGACAATCAATTCTAGGCGGAAATGCGAAGTACCGTCCTGAATATAATTTAATTATGGATTTCCGTAAAGTAACCCCTTCTTCAATCAAATACTTTTAAATTTTTGTCGGTTGACAAACTCATCTAGTGTTAAATAAATATATGGGCTAAGATGGTAAGTATGATAAACCTAGAGGAAAGACTCTTCTGAAGTGCAATTACTAGATCAAATCAACAGGTGCTTAGAGACAGATTTTCAACTTAAGTAAGTATGGTAGTTAGCCAGGCAGATTAAAAAAAAAACTCTATCATCCTGCTATGGTTTTATGCGATGTTTTTCTTCACTGAAAGATCCTATATACCTATATATCATCATCATAACCACTTTCTTGGATTAGCTCAGTCGGCAATGAATTTTGTTATGTAGATATATTCAAGTTCTATGTTAATTTTAATATTGTTTTTATATCGGGAGCCTATTTTGTAGGTGATAGAGCCACGCTGAAGCTACTACTGGATTCAGCATGAATGGGTCGGCTCGTCCGGGGTAGTACTACCCTCTCTTAGAAAACCCACGTGAAGTAACAGTGTTTACATTGCTGCATTTCGTTCGGTCAGTGAGAGCGCCGGAGGCTCACCTCTCTTCACCTTTGCTCTCTCCTTTTCCCTTCCTCTCCCTGTCGATGAACAGTGGTGATCACTTAACATCAGGCAACTCACCTGTTCGTTTGCCTCATATGATATATATATATATATATATATATATATATATATAATGTGTAAATGGAGTTTTAAAAAAAAATTTATACCGAAAAAAAAACTAAAGGTGAAACATTGCCCCTAAATATTTCTCACACTCCGAACTGATGATGCTTTCACTTCTTCACACTCATTTTGCTTTACAAGATTCAGTTTTTTTTTTCAATTAATATTTTTTTGTTTGTATAAAAAATCCCTTTCGATTTCCGTTCAGGCGCCATCTGCCTTCATTTTGTCATGTGTTTGTTTAGATCACTTTTTTGCCCGATCTGGGATTTCACCGGAAGTCGTTCGATCAATGACTGTGGTTTAACATCCCATCTAAGTAAACTGAATGGACTTTATAATGTGTTTTTGTAATAAGCTTAGTAACGAATTGTTATTTATTAACAAATATGTTTACAAATATTTAAAAAAATCTGATTCCTTTTCCAAGATAAACATTTAAAATTGAGTTGATTTCTTAAATAAGTTATATCTATTTTTACTATTCGACTATTGAAACAACAGTTAGCCATGTTCATTACAGTGAACCTATGTATAGTTAATAGCCATAAATTGAATTCGGTAATAAACAGATAAAAAAAGAAAAAAAATAAAAGAAAAATAATAAGGTCTCCAAAGTTTCTGAGGTCTAACACAATACATTAGTAATCTCTCTACTAACGTACGCGTGAAGTAATTTCGTAATAACTGACTTTTGAAATATGTACAATAAGGAAGGAATATAAATTTACAATTAAATATAAGATTATATTGCGCAAATTAATTGTAAAGTATAAAATGATAGTTTACCGTATAAATAACGATGTAGTTAATTTGTCCAACGTTGATCGTATTACCTACAATAAAGCGATGTAATTAACTGTAAAGTCAGATCAAATTAATCACTCAGACAACTGCTTCAATAGCTAGTAAAACAATTTAATTGTTTGTAATATTTTTTACTTATAGTTAGCTGGCCCTGTACAAAAGTATCGCGAATCAATAAGGTTAAGGAATTCTTCTATGGAAATACCGTTTAAACAAATGTACTTGGAGATGACACCTTAAATATCGGTGATAAATGGCAGGATGTCGAAAATCTATGAATTGGTCGATACGTGATTGGAATGATACGTGAGTACGTTTACATATAAGTTTGTAGGTGGTCGAGCCACGCTGATGCTATAACTGGTTTCAGCATGAGTGGATCGACTCGTCCAGGGTAGTACTACTCTCTCACAGAAAACCGACGTGAAGTAACAGTGCTTGCATTGTTGCATTTCGTTCGGTCAGTGAGAGCACCGGAGGTACATCTCCCTCCCTTTCCCTTCACTCTTTTCACCTTTCCCGTCCCGCCTTCCCCACCAATACAGGCTGGCAAAGCACTTGCGACTTCCCTGGTGTTGATGGTGTCTATGGACGGTGGTGATCAATTAACATCAGGTGATCCACCTGTTCGTTTGCCTCCTATGATATATAAAAAAAATATAATATTATACTGATTATTATTACATTGCTTGTATGAAATGGATGGTAGACTTTTAGAAAAGATTTTTTCAACAATAATGATTTTAATGCTCAAAAAATTATCACAATGAAATGTGTATTTTTTCTGTGTTATTTCTTTTAATAAGTATTTCAAATAAAATCTAAGCGACAACAAGTTAGTAAATAGCTACTATGGAAATCGTCTTAAAATACATTATACTTAAGCTCTACTAAAAGCCGACAGTAACAAGATTTATGTTTCTGTTTACTTTTTTTTAAATCAACCGTTTCAAAGAAAGTTTTATTTCTTGAGATTAAAATTACAGCAAGCCTTTTCGTAAGCAGGTAAATATCTCACGGCCTCATAAAAATGTTACATCAAACGCACCGACGATCGTAATTTTCTTGTGAATAACTAATTTAATAACACTAGAGTATTTCAATGATAATACTCTTACATACTTTTACATTATTTTAAATATTTTTTGGCATTGCAAGACTTTAAAAATCCAAATTATGTATATACTACAGTTAGCCATAGATTTAGATATTATAAATTTGGTTGTCTTATATAAGTCATAAACGTGTTTCTTTTCTGTCCTTGATACCTTTTGTCGTTGTACAAATTTGGCGGATAGCTTACTAGGACTATATGGATACTACGAGGACCAAAATATATGGCGATAATTACTTTACTTGTTCATGCGTGTTGAACAGTAACAAAATTATTGCCATCACTTATCCGTGATTGAATAAATCCTTACTAAGTGACATTGTATCGTCAGTAAGTATTTTCCTATAAGGTATCGTTGTATATGATAATACATATTACTCATGCGGCTCATATTTTACTATTGTAATATTGAGAAACTGCAAATTCAATAAATCTCACAAATATCACATTCACCGGATGCAAGTTAACATCCGAAATTGAAAAAATGTTTCACTATAAATTTCGTATATTCCAAAATGTCAGCGACAAAGAGAAATTTAGTTCTTTCCTATGATATTGATCAAATATATTTAAGTAGGATGACCATAAATTTCGATTCATTAGGAGTGTCGAACGTTTAAACTTAAGATATTTGTTTTATTGGTTGTTTGTTTTTGTATAGATGACTAATCGTTTATTATTTTAATCCAGTGTAATCGTTCAAGCAAACAAAGAAATGGCATAAAAACTCCAAAGTTCTTTTTTCCAGAGAATAAAATTATATAATGTAACACTATGTATATAGTATAATTGTTACTGTAAGATTTAACAAAAAGCATGTATTGTATTTTTTCTACGTTTTATAAAATTTAGTTAATTGAACAGGTATTCTTTTTTTAGTTAAAGAAAATAATACAGAAAATAATAAACTAGGGAGTAATACACCTATACTATATTTAAGTTTAATTATTATAAAAACAATTACTTAAAATATACCTCTACATGATTCTAGAAAATATTCATGATTCATTAATAATTCTTTCGCATGTTAATATCTGAAAAACTGCTTAGTGTGCTTAGA
Organism: Antheraea mylitta; assembly: GCA_014332785.1. NCBI lineage: Eukaryota > Metazoa > Arthropoda > Insecta > Lepidoptera > Saturniidae > Antheraea > Antheraea mylitta. The sequence goes on from JACEII010000034.1 coordinate 793,238, forward strand.
ATTTTTTAAGTTAAGAAAATATTCCGAGATTTTTCGTACATAAATAAAAAAACATAATCAGTAAGTTGATAATAATAACAACTGAATTTAATGAAAATTTTACGCATAATTTCCTGCAGTGGGGATGCTCATGAAAAAATTATACCTTGGTAACAAAATTTACAAACGTCAATGAGAGCTCTAAAACCTGAGCCTGTATATGGATTTTAATCTTATCATATTATTTTAACGAAGTCCTTGGATTTTTTTTCCAGAATATTCTAAAAACTAACATTTTTTTTAAGTGTTTCACTTATTTACTTCAACAAAGGTTTAAGAATAAATTCTATTCAGTACATAAATTAAAATAACTCTCTAGTAAATATGAAATGTATTTTAATAAGGAGAATTATGGTCGCACTACAAATAAGGTTAAAGAAAAAAGGCTTGTCATGATTGGAGTGCATCTGTCAGAGTTCCCACGGATCAAAGGAAAGGATTGCACCTCTAACTCGTAACGTGCACATCGATATCCATTTTTTGTTATCTATGTAGTTTTTGTTTGAAACTTTAATTTAATCAACAATCTTTAATATAAATTGACCTCTAGAGAGATATAATTACCGAATAACAAAATAAAAATATTGGTCTACTTGCATATCCATGCTTTTTCTAAAGTTATTTAGCTGTCGTCAAGCAAGTATTAGGTTAGATTGTCATTAACAATAGAGAGGAATTATGTTATAACGTTAATATATAATATAAAACATATATAAATTATATATGGTAGTAATCAAGAAACCGTAATATTTTTTTAATTTTATAATTTTATTGGCTGCGTTTACCAATATATATTATTAAATGTTATGAAGAGTATATAACGAATACAATATTATTATAGATAATAAACAACGATATAAACTAAAATGCAAAAAATAAATAAATATAACAAGCATCAGATGATCAGATGCCATAATTTTCACTGTACTGATAACAAAGTACATTACTAACAAAAGACATCAACGAATGCTCAGTTGTTTGCCAAACAGTTTATTAATGTTTTTTAGTAAATAAATTATTGATGTTTTCTTGTAAATAAATAATTTATTGATGTTTTTTATATAATACTATAATGACAACCCAGCATAAGTACGTATTTTAGAAAATTTTACGTTAATGAATCTTATAAATAATATTTTATTGCCGTTATTCTAGTTAAAGAAAGTTGAAAAATTTTAGAGTAAGCATATCTGTGTTAAAATAAATAAATACATTGGTTTACTATAAACGTTATGAGTTTAATTAACTTTAATTCTTAGGTAAATACAGATTTTTGCGAGTTACCCGCAACTGTGCCTAATTTATCCAGAAATAATTACATTATGATGTCAAAAAAAAAGGAACCATTCAAATATCAATGAAAACGTTCATGTTTGCAACATTTTCGTTATATTAAAACATAATCTAAAGTATATATAATTACAACACCTAATTGTGATACGTAATTAAATCAAACTCTTACTTACGTATCTATCTAATGAAATACAATCCACATCAAACTTCATGTTCATCAATTTTTACTCTACGTTCACATGTGAATAAATCGTGGTGTATGCAATAGAACCTTTTTGTATAAATCGATTTTTGACAATCACATCTTGTTAAAAAAAAAAAAAACAAAAAAGTGTCATAACTCTGCTGTTTTTCATCGAAGAATTGAAACAACTATCGTAATCAATCCGATTAGAAACATCACCAATATAATTATAATCCAACATAAAACCACATTTGTGGAAGCTCAGCGACCAGCTGCAACATATTGGATATCACGAGTTACGAGTACTATATCTTTACTGTTGTTAGCTGGATCTGAACGAAAACTTTAAGATTTCTCGAAGACCCTCCGGGGTCCCCAGAACAGCAGAAGAACAACATTAGGAATTTTGGCGATGCGTATGCTATACAACCCAGTCCGTTAGTGGTATCCGCCGCAAAATACGAACCCGTACCGAACGCTGTGCATTATTATAGAAGTCCGCGACATATTTTTATCGACTCTCCTGATGAAATAACGGCAGTGAACGATCAGTACCAGCTTGTCTCTCGCCCACGCCCGCGTAACCATCACGCCGCCGTGGTCTGGGGGTAAATTTCACTCCCACACACCAGATTAGGCCCCCCTCGGCAGTGGCTCTAGCATAGGTCCGTTCCGTCGGCGTGAAGCCCTTGAGTGCGCTGCTCGCACGATACAGTGACACAGAATCTTACAACACTGCAACAACAGTACACATATCACCCCCACGCACGTGCACGCATACACGCTTACACATGAAAGTGGAAGGGTTTTGTTTCTTTCCCTTATCGAACTGAAATAGTTTGGAAAATTATCCGATACGAAATATATATAAGAGTTGTTGAGGTGTGTATGCTTGGTACACATATATGCTCCAACAACTCATATATGTATAAATAGTTAGGTCAGGTTGGCTCAGATAGATCGCGAATTGCACGTATGAGGCAACAGCCTAAGTCGAGTTGTTCCGTGCACTCATGAGCTAGTTGTCCAAATAGAATCGGCTGAGTGCCGCAAGCACTCGCTTTAGTAGTTCGGTGAAGCTGCTAAGACCTTGCTGGGTCAATAGCATAGTTAGTTCGAAAAAAAGCATGCTATACGTGGAATAAATAATAACTTTTTATAGAATTATTTACATAATATGATCTTTAGTACTAGGTAGTATAAACTAAAACAGTAATTGTATTATTTATTATACTTAACATTCATCAGTTGAGTCAACATCATTTCTGAAATAAATATCGACGTAAAACATGCTTACATTGTAAGATAGTTGCAACAAACTAAATAAATAGCTAAACAACGTCCGAACACTTTTAAAGAGAAAACAAAATTTTATAGTTACCGAGGATCAGGTTCTAGAAAGAGTTTCTTTGCAGGGACGTGTAACTTAACATAAACAAAGTTGTATTTGGTAAGTATCATGTTTTATAATTTGAAAATTTTATACCATTTTCTTATACTCAAAATTACTTTTTAAACAGGAACCTGAATGTCATAATCATATGAAATATCATTAGCTTTTTTGTGTGTCTCTTATTTTTGACAAAGTAACATCTTCTATCAGACTTAACATTATTAATATACTTTTTATTATTTCTATTACACCCAACTCTATTGTAATTAAATTTAATATGCCTTTTTTATTTACACTTGTTTATAGCTTATAAACGAATTGTAATATTAGTATACAATAGACTAATTAATTGGGCATTATGTTACTACGTATAATGTATTGAATGACCAACCACACAAACAAAGTTAAAAAAAAATACGAAACTCGGTTCTGACAAAAAGCAAAAGCATATAGCATTATAGAGATCTTTAGAAATCCCATTGATACTTTTGCCGTAACTATAACCCTTTGAATATTTTGTATAAGCGAACACCAGATGACTTGCAGCTCTGGCATTATGATTGTAACCACAAGCGTAAATTGCAAATATTTTGTTTTATATTTGCAGGCCGATTATAGGCTTTTCTTCTGATTCCAATGTCTCCTTTCAAGAATGTGAGTAATATACATGTTTCTCATCTATTCACTGATATTATTTTATACTTATATAAATACGATTTCAAATTTTAGAATGACTTATTGTGGAAATTTTAATGTATGTGTATTTTTGTAAAATGCCTTGAGCTACTGCTTGTAGTGTGCACTTGCTATTTTGTTATTTTAAATCAAATCAAAATCAAAATATCGTTTATTCAATTTAGGCCCTGAGGAGGCGCTTATGAAAGTCAAAGCTACCACCGGTTCGGAAAACAACCCAGTCATCGAGAAGAACCGGCAAAAAACTTGATCTGGTTAATCTTTTCATGTTACATATTTTAACAAAGTATAATTTAGTTACAAAGTTTTTAGTGGATGTACAGAGAGGAGCGCCATTTCCAAACATCACAATCGTTCACATACTGGTCCACCCTATAATAGCCTTTAGATATTAAAACCCGCTTGACATGGCTCTTGAACTCACTATCCGTCAAATCGGTAACCTGTTTAAGGATTTTGTTATAGAACGTAACACTATTACCTAAAAAACTGTTATTTACCTTCATGAGCCTGAAGCATGGAATAACCAACTTGTTGCAGTTTGTAGTATTTAAATTATGTTGGTCTTTTACTTGATCCAGCATATCTAAGTTTTTGCGGACATATATTTAATTATCAAAAATATATTGGGAGGGCATAGTTAAGATACCGAAATCCTGAAAATTAGTCTTTAATGATTCGCGAGGCCCCATATTATAAATTGCTCGAACTGCTCGTTTTTGTAATAGGAATATGGTTTCCACCTCAGCTGCTTTACCCCATAACAAAATACCATAAGTCATTAAGCTATGGAAGTAGGCGAAGTTTTAGTGACACTATATACTTATTTTTAAGGTGGAATAAAATTAGGTAGGAACTAAATTTAAATCTTTGTTTACTGTATTGAAGACAAGGATATTGTAGCAGTTTTTGTAGTGGTAGAGCCACGCTGAAGCTATTATTGGTTTCAGCCTGAATGGGTCGGCTCGTCCGGGGTAGCACCACCCTCTCACAGAAAACCGACGTGAAGTAACAGTGTGCTTACATTGTTGCGTTTCGTTCGGTCAGTGAGAGCGCTGGAGACCCATCTCCCCTCCCATCTCCTCTTCCTTCCCCTCCCCCTTTCTCTCCATTCCCACAAACACAGGCTGGCAATGCACTTGCGACTCCTCTGGGGTTGCTAGTATCTATGGACGGCGGTGATCGCTTAACAACAGGTGACCCGCATGTTCGTTTGCCTACTATATTACATAAAAAAAAGTTTTATTAATTTAACAAGGTATTTAAAACAAATTATATTTATTTTCTAATTTATAATATAGATTGTCAGTTTCATTAAAATAGAATCAAATGAAAGTTACAGGCATCCTAGTAATAATAATCCCATTAAGCATAATTATTATAAACTAGTGGGCGTACAGTGGTCGACATTCGACCATAGTTATTTGATTTTTTAGTTTGAACTTTATTAGGGTTCTTTTGTCAAAGGGTATATATACTTCTTTTCATCGTGGCTACTCAGTTATTTGCCATGATCTTTAATTATATAAACATAAAAAAAAATCTATGTGTAAATGATAATTGAAATTAATTATAAATGTGAAACAAAAACCGTAGTAAAGCTCTGAAATTAAAAAAAAAACAACTTACGAAAATAAAGAAATTTATCGCAATCCATGACACAATTTTCAATTAATTTTACACGACACCATGGGTGGGTGGTATTTCTGGGTGATATTGAATTAAATGTAGTCGGTTCATTTTGAGAAATAGTGATATGCCCAGTATCGTCGTTTGGAAAAGTAATGGATGCCCAATACAATCAAATGGTGAATCCAAGACAAAGATGTTTTTAATACTACCATTAGCTTTTGAAAATAGATTCCTTTTTGTTGCTACATGAGGTTGAATTGCAACGTTGTAACCGCGGAGGTCTAAGTCATGGATTACTTTTATGAACAAAATTCTTATTTTGATTATACAAATTATTATTTGGCTCATTTTTTTATTAAATCATCATTTGAAGTGAGTACCTCATAAAAAGTAATAAACAATACAATAATAGTTATATTTTATAATATCATTATTGAATGTAGGATGAAAAATGGTAATTGGAACGTAAGAGTTAAAAAATACATACAGTCGAGCATAGCAACCTCCTTCACAACCTCTTTTGAACTTCGTAATTATTGACCGCTGTCAAAATGTCTTTTTTATTTACATGTGTGTATATGTTGTATAAAATTTAAGCAGTAGTGTGAGTAGTGCATATTTTAAATAATTTAATGTATTTCTAATGCATTTTATATAATATAAAAAGCTTTCTGAACTTCTCCGCCATATAAACTTTAACTATGCCAAATTTCAAGCTCACCCGTTGATGGAAATAGATTAAAAAGGGGTACAATTTTTTTGCTTCACGTATTAATATATAAATATTTACATTTTTTTAAAGCTAAATTACCATACAATTTTAATTAATTGCAGTTTTATACAATATCTTGATTATAATACGAGTAGTTTAAAGTGATGGTTCAATGCTACGTATTTTTGTACAGCGGGTTACAGATGGTTCTCTTTCGTTACAGTTCATTGACAGCTTATATGTTTAGTATACCCAAAATCGATCAGTTATTGTGTTGGCAGATGAATTCTCAATAATACGCATGGTAAGGTGTTCGTCACTTATTTGATAAATAACTTTCATTTTGTATACATATCTAATATTTTGAATAGTTTCGCAATTGTGCTGTAACACATTGCATATCCTTTCATTATATTTACAAACGTGTGCAACGCTTACGATTCAAGGTGTAAAATGAATTCTAAATGATAATATAAATGTAATCTTTGTTTGTTTATTGTTATTATTTTAATAAGTTATTACAGAAAAACTTAAAAACTATTGCAGTCGACTGTTTCTAAGACATTACTGCCAAATTCACTTTAATTTTAAGTTTTTAGGGTGTAAGGGGTGTCGAATAACATCTTAAGACTTGAGACACCCAAGCCAACCTCACCTGCATGCGGTGCACCCTGTTGAATAACGAACGAGGCAATGGCGAGAGCGGGGTGGTAGGGTTTTACAGCCCGACTGGGTCGCAACCACCATGCATATGGCGAAAAAGCCCGTCATAGTGACTCGCTTCTGCGCGTCGCGTTTCGGGATCAGCCTGTGCATATCCAGTACCGGGCGACTTTCGTCATTATGGCCGGCATGACAGCGGCGACCGGCGATGGATAATCTGTCGCTCGGTGGTTGCCGATGTTTTTGGATTGTACTATGCTTAACATCAGGCTTAGTGCAGTCACTTTGTCGTACTTCTATAAAAAAAAAAAATTCTTTATTCATGGCTGATAAAAACTTTCTAAAATAGTTTGTCAGATCAATAACAATACAAATTAAATCAAATTGGAACGGACTCATAGTAATCTATCGTAATTTCCATCACTGTTAAGATTTTCATAACTAAGGAGATCTAAGATCGATATTGAGTATTATAGAAGAAACAATAAAGAAATTAACACTTACACAAGTGTCTACATTAAACAGTGTTTAATATAGAGTCATTTATTGATCACACAATGTGGGTACGAACAAATGGGAGATGTACACTTAAGTACAACAGTTTAAGTTGAAAGACCGATTAAAATGTTTGCTTAGCCTTAATTACTTTACAAATACTTAGAGCTGGTGCTCCGACTATGTATTACGATATGTTTGGCGTGCACCCACGTCTCTGCACTCCGGAGATATTTGTTGATTTACTAGGCAACATCGAGATGGGTCCCGAGTATTTGGTTCTCGTGCTACACTTGATTTCATTGTGGTACATATAGGTATTATTTTGAAATGGATATAAAATTGTTATTTATATGAATATAATTGTAAAAAACTTAGCAGATATATTTCAATCACTTTTTATTAATTTTTATTCCTATACACTATGCCCTAATCTATAAAAATATAACACAATAACTTCATGTAATATGTAGTTAATAATACTTTATAAACTACTACATTTATAAGCTATATGCGTTTAGTAATGTTCACTTGCTAACCAAAAGTGGGGTTAAGCAGTATAGAGCCCGGAAGAGAAAAAGTAAATGGATAATGTTATTTACAAAAAAACTTCGTAAACAAAGTATATTTTTGTTTTCATTTTAAATAATTATCTAGGTTAACTTTTCAAGAAATAATTATTTTGATTTATTTTAATTGAAATATAACACGTTAGCTCGAAAATTATTACAGCATAAATATGAAGTGTTCCATTTTTAATTTGCCCCTTTCAAAATTTACACATGTCTTTAAAATATCGATAAGATTCAACTTATCAATAAAAATATTTTCAATAATAATAATACATTCAGGATGTTAGTAAACTCAAATAAAATTTACTTTCAAAGTATCAAGACTTACGATAACTTTAAGAATGTAGCTAAATTGATTTATTAGCAAATCAAATATGGAAATTTGTAAAACAGGTCACATCAAAGATTATAATGATTGTATTGTAACATTAATCTATAGTTATAATAAATATCATATTTTATGGGTTATAGAAGAGTAATAGCGAAAGAATAAACATTGATAAATAACCAGACTTTTTTATTTATGGGCTCTTCTCGATGACTACGATATAGACTTAACTGGTAATGGTTTATTCCAAACTGCAAGTAAATTATATAAAAGCATAAAAATTATCACATTATGTTGCAAAAATATATATTATGCTTATTTATATATTGTTTGGAATACACCCATAATTGACTTCGATTTATAGACAAGTTCCATCCCAAGGTAATCTGTCGAAACAAATTAAGCAAAAGGTGTCTTTTCTTTTAATTAAAAATTTGCAAAATATACATTTTTCCAGTAAAATACAATAAAGTACGTTCTATTTTCAATCCACATTTATTGCAACGGATGTAGTTATTTCTTGAACTATGTGCCCCTTATCTATTTGCAATGAAATTGAAAGAATATATTGATTTAAAGTTCATTAGAATCAGTTTAGGATTTACATTACATTGATAAGAATTTAGGGATTTTGAAACTGGAAAACATTTTCTGTGAATATATTGTATCCCTGGTGATTTTATATAATTCGTAGTGTACTTGCGTTCCATTGTGACATCTATTTGCGATATCCGCAATTTATGATCTTTGCAGTGCAGCTCTAGCGAAAGCCCGCTGCGTGATACCTTGACAGCATCCTATACACCTGCATACCCACCAAGAACGTACATGGGTTCTCTAAGAAACCTTTCTACTTTTTTTAGATATTTGGTTGTATAGCCATAATTGTCTGATACAGCTGAAATATAGTATGTTCTTATACGCTGTTATATGATGTATAGATATTTATATGTACGGGTAATTTCAAATTCCCTGAATTTTCATGTAAGATTACAGTTCAAGTAGAGATTCGGTCACTTAGACCACCTTATACTAGTTGTCGTTTTGGATGAATGTTTTTCACGCTTATTAACGCGTCCGGTGAAGTTGTAAAGGCCCTTCGGGACAACAGTGTTGTCGGTATAGTCAGAAAGAAAAAATCCTTGTTTAAGCTATCTCCTCTCCACGAATGCTGCTCTGAGTATTGAAAATACATTTCTATGTGATCCACGATTTATTGTTCTCTTTCTGGGTATACTTTGAATGTCTGTAACGTCATTCGCGATATAGATATTGAAACCGAAGGTATTTTATAGAAACAAGTAAATATAATCAAATATTTGTATTACTTGTACATAACTTAAGGTGGTAGAGCCACGCTGAAGCTATTACTGGTTTCAGCATGAATGGGTTGGCTCGGGCGGGATGGTACCACCTTCTCACAGAACATCGACGTGATAGATAAATAATAAATCCATAACCTTTGTTTCTGTTGATTATTCGTACACTTGATCTATTCCTATTACATTATAATGACATATGCAACATACCGATAAAATATTTTTAGCTACTACTGGCGTCTTTTTTTGAACTAAACACGCTTTTCACCTAGCAAGGTCTTAACAGCTTCACCGGACTTAGCATTCGCACATAAAAGCTAAGTTATACTCAGTATGGTTGTTATTATTCATATACATCATCTTCATTTAACATGGACCATGATTATGAAAAGATTGTACTTGTAATACATTAGAAGACTAATAAATGGAAATATTTACAGCATATTTTTTTAAATGAAATTCTTCTTATTGTAATGTTTCACAGAGTCTTAGAAACTTCTTACTAAATCTCCAAGTTTACTTTGTAACTTTACGGCCATATTTCGGTTCAGGATACCATTTTCAAGGGTCAAATGGACGATTTTAACTTTATGATGCATTTAATGACATATAAACACAGTTTTCTAAATGTTTATATATAATTTATGTGATATTAATGACATAATTAAAGTTTAATCAAACGAAATTAATTTTGAATTCTTGACCATCCTGGGTTTTGTTCGTTAAGCGTAATTTAAACATTTTGTTCAAATAAATTGAATGTATGACGCATTTAATATAAACCACAACCCGACAGAAATCAGTGAGTTTAAACAGGACTATAATCTATGACAATATATTAAAGATGAAGTGAGGATTTTTTTAGGTTTATGTTAATTTGAACTAGAGGTTACATTTGAAATATTCTTGGTAAGTTTTAAAAAGATCTAAGTTAGCTAATATGGCCCTATAGACCTTGGTTTCGAATTAATTGCATTACAGATTGTAAGCCAAATTGTACGCTAAGCAAGAATGAATTAGTAATGCGGGCATGCCGCGTGTCGCGGCGTGGGGCATTGAGGAAGATGCGAACCTAGAAAAGATTAACTGTTTATACAGATATGTTATTATATTACTGCTATAACAACATCGAATTATACATAGATATTTTATGATATACAAGTTAAACAGATTCTATGTTTATATTCCACATCCACTGCTACTTAGTTTATTATTTAATTTTCTGTATCATAAGACAATCTAGTCCACTTCATTCCAATTTTGTTAATGTATACATTTACTTTAGATCGATTAATAAAAGTTGGTCAAAAAACTCATAAACTCTATATAAGTTTCTATAAAATAGTAAAAACAAAAGATGTTCTAAATAAAATAATTTATGCTAATTCAAGTTTTGGACATTATTATCTTTGAATTACGATATAGAAAATGGAATCTAATACTATTGATACAAATAATTAAAGATATATAAAATCGTATATAATTTAATAACATAAAAAATCCTTATTTAGGTTGATGATTTTTTTTTCCGAGAGATCATACAACTATGAAAAATTAAAGAACTTAATCAAAGACAATGGATTATGTCTGCCTATATGTAGGAAAAGTCGATGTTATTCGATATAGAAAAAAAATAGAGTGTTCAAATTACTCAGGGCAGTTCTCTGGGCCCCATTGTCGAATTGTTGCTGACCTACTGCCAGATTATTGACCTTCACATTCACTCGGAAATTTTTTCGTAAGTACAAACCTATTATTTGTTCAATGTTGTTAAAATCTGTTTTGTTTGCACATGATATAGTGCTGTGAACTTTTGTCATTTGCGAAACTTCTATATATAGCAGATGGTTAGTAAGAAGGTTCTTCTTGCTGCAATCCATGAATATTTTTAAATTGTATGTCATAATTATGTTTCTTTTCTTTTCTAATATAACGGGTATTACGATAATCAGTTTTTCAAAAGTTAGTGGCTGTAATTAAATTTGTATCTCGATGTATTTTTTTATTTCGAGACGTTCATAGTATGAATTATGCTAAGATCGTTAATAATGCTATGTGATAAACATATAAGATTTCCGTACTAAATATTAAACTTGACAAAGTTACAAAGAAAAGAATAAAAAAAACAGAACTATGAAAATAGTTTCGTCTTAATATGTTGATAGATTTAAAACTTTCTTGCCGAGAAAAAAAATGAGTATAGTAGAATTATACAACTATAATGTTTTTAACTGTTAACTAGCTGATAGCCGCGACTTCCTCTGCGTCCATTATTATCATAGAAGTATATTTAATTTACAGAGGAAAAGATAAGTACCACACTATTGTCCCATATCAAAGCACCACACAGTTTGCCCGACTTCTTTATGACAAAAATATATATCGTTGACTATATAGGGCTTATAAACATCGGAGTATTTTTAAAGTAATAACAGGCGTTGTATGGTTCTATCATGGAACTTTGTTTTATATAAGGAACAACTGTCTAAAAAGGAAAAATTATATTTGAACGAAGTCTATCCAGTACTTTTTAAGTTAATAAAAGCAAGGATTTTAAGTAAAACTAAGCTTTAACGTAGAAAATATTCTACTCGATCTATTTTACTTTGCTATTATAGCCATTATATAATCAACGACAATTTGATTTACATTCTGTACTAGATATAGGCCAGGTATAAAAATAAGGTATAAAAAAAAATGGAAATATTACGATAAAATCGATGTATTATATTTAATCTTTATGGAATTATCTTCTGATAACGTTTTACACTACTATATTAAAATTATGAGATTATAAAATTAATTAGTGCTTGTAAGATCATATTAATAAAAACTGAATAAAAAAACTATAGTCACATTGCGACCTACTTCTTAAATTATATTGAAATATGCAATTTCACATATTTTGTATTTATTTTTATTCAGTCACCGTAAATAAAAAAAAATCTGGTTTATTTTAAAGTTCGTTTTAAAAGCAGTAAGCGTGCATGTAATCCAGTAAGATAAGATTGAATCATTAAAAAGAAGTTCGTACATATGTGTTATCGTACAAATTAATACCGAAAAAGTATGATTCTTTAAATTGTAGTATTTATTTTCAATCCTATTTCAGAAACTATAATAGCATGTATTAATAAACAAAAATAAATTACAGCAAAAACTCATTTTATTATTAGTATCATAATCCTATTATTGGCAAATTACTTTTAACTTAACATATTTAAATATCATACTGAGAAATGAAAGTCATCTAATGCATTGACGTCGATCTTTGAACGCAATTCTTTATGAATAGTTGATTTTTTATTCTGTGTATTTAATAATGGATCATTTATTTTTTTATAGTGACCACTGGTACCTACCATTCGCAGGGCGGCCAGCGACTGACCTACATTATAGTCAGAGTATTGACCTCAGAACTCACTCCGTATAAAATTATTAACCAAGCGAGAATTCATATCTTAGTATTTCGTGAAATCGTGCCATCACCATTCAGTAATGTGGTTTTTACGTGCATAGTAATATATTCTATCCGCTCACGAGTCGAAATCAAAATTCATTTTTTTTTTACGATAAATGACATCACAATACTACTTACGTTATACATTACATTGCACATTCAATATTATATATTATTTTGATTTAAAAATGAGTTTACTCATAATGTTCTACTCACACATTTAACGTCTTTGTTTGCTTGTACTTAATCTAGAAACCTAATTTAGAAACTGGATATAATTTGACTAAAGAAATCTAACAATATCGAGTATAATTACAGAATATATTATAATATAAAAGGATAATGAAATTGCGAAACAATCTATAAACATTTAGCTAACAAATTTCGTTCAGTTACTTTGGCTTCGACTTCCAAGTGATGATTTGATTTTGCTGCTGCTCTAGTATTGAACAACACACTTACTTATTTTCGGGGATTGATCGAAAAAAGTTGATAATAACTTTTTTTTTTTTTCGAAATGTCTACGCTATTGACCCAGCAAGGTCTTAACAGCTTCACCGGACTTAATAATAACATTTTTTTTATATTCTATAGATTTTACCGTTTGACCTTGCCTGAGGTAGTCTGTAGTCCGGTGAAGCTGTTAAGACCTTGCTAGGTCAATAACGTAGTCAATTCAAGAAGAAAACCTTGCCTGATGTTAATAAACACGCCAAAACCTAGATCAGTGTTTCTCAAACTTTTTAAGCCATGCCCCACCTTAACATTTCTAAATTTTTTATACCATACATAATTTTTAACCTTTAAAAATTGTTTTGTTCCTTTAAAAAATATAAATGATAAGTCTTAGCAAAAAAACACTATAAATTGTTATAAAAACATAGTAAATAAAATATCAAAACATATAATGAAAAACTAACTTGGCTTGATGACTCTAATTACTCAGTTGATATTCTGGTAACGTTAAACGAAATTCTACCTAATACTTATTTACAGCATATTTTTTAAGAATCTGCCTTTTATGTTAGACCTATAACCAATATCTATGGGCCCCACGTTGGGAAACACTGACCTAGATAATCTATAAATACTTAATGATAAATTTTCAATTTGAGAGTTACAACTACGCGGATTTAATCATTACCATACTATAATTCTATCGTGATATTTTTCATCACAGAAAGCTGTGGTTCTTTTACAAGGATCTGAAACTACATTAAGCGACGCTGTGTTTGAAGAAGCTAATTACTTAGTCATAATTGCTTTATAAACATCGCATTTTATGTATAATTATAATCTGATCTTAAATCACTCGTTACTGAAGATGGTTTCATTATAAGCGTAGGAATATATTGGCTCCAAAGTATAGCTGTTGAAAGCTTGTAAACGCTCAATGAGAAATCAAACTTCGAAACAGTACCGGCTGATAAAACCCTATCACTATGTAGATTTTGGGAAACCTTCTTACATTCCTGCATGTATATCTACAAACATCGATTTTTATATCGATGATGCAATACAAATTCAGTCACGTACGTTATAAGAATTATAGCTGTCTTAAAGTCAAGCATTCGTTGTATGTAAGCGTTCATACAGTCTCCGTTGATCTTCATACTTTGTATATGTATGTTCCAGTTTTTACGATGACATTTAATATTTGTCCGACTCTCGGTCGGTAGGTAGGCTCCGTGCTGACCACAGTTCAAACAACTTAATAGTGGTTTGTCACGTCAAGTTTGTCTTGGTTCGACGAATTTAGCACATTTCTGTGTCGTGACGTACAGGTCGAAGACTCCTGCCGCTTTGCTTTCTCATTAGAGCGTTATATTTCTGTTTGCAGTACTCGTATGCTCGTCATTTGTATGTTCATTTGTAGAACGTTTTCATGTGACATCATTTGTGATTACAAATTGTATTTATATTGCTTCATAATCGCAATATTACTGTTTATTGTTGCAGGACGATGTGACGGTACTGTGTTATGGCACTACTGATAGCATATAGCAATCCAAATCCAAGGCAATCACCGATATAACTAAGATTTATTAACATTCGTCATTATCATGCATGACTGAATAGCTTGATATATATCAGGTGATTATGAAATGTTGCAAAACAAAAGACAGTCACTATGACAGGTTTTTGTGTATAATTGTAGTCGTTCATTCGAGTACGTGTTATTTCCAGACTGCCCGATTGTTGAATATATGTGAAAGTGATATGTTTTAACAATTTTTTTTTTTTCGATATACAGAGAATTGATATGACTATTTTTTATATTAATGATCCAAAACTCGAAACGTTTTAGCGTACCCCTGTGACGATATACCCTTTGTATATCTGATTTATAATAGTCGCGATACATTTATATACTATTACTATATTATACATAAAGTATGATTTATTTGGTGAATAATGGATGATAGATTATTTAAACAACAGTACCGTTTAATTGATTCTGCAGCAAAATATAAATGATAATTTTAAATATTTAACAAAGAGTTTAATCTGATATCTTTACTATTATTAGTGCAAAATTTGAGTTATCATTAACTAAACTTTATTATTACTAAATAACATTCCTGCTTTATTTAAGGAAAATAATAGAAAATACTATAATGCCGCTCTCAGTGGTCTATAACCGAATATAGCAATAATTATTAGTATGAATAAAATAATATTTTAAATAAGAGCTTTGAGTGAATCTGGAATAAATAAACCGTTAAATTTGAAATGGATGACTTATTACAATGCTTAATTTATTTATATAACTTCATTGCATCTACGCCAAATGCATCAGTATAAATAATATGGGTTGGTTGTTTAACAAGTCACGTGTCGTATACTAGACTATTACAGCTCTATAGAATCAGATAAAAATGTGATCATATAACATGTGGTTAATGTTTCAACTCTCTTATAGCTCGGTGTATATTAAACAATAGAGCAGCCATAAATATTACTTTGATTTCTAGGGACATTCGCGAGTTATTTATAAACTTAATTAAGGAAGAGTATTGTGTAATTCAGGCTATAAATTTATTACTTTTATTTAAAGATGCAGGCGTATCTTTTTTCTACAAAACTAAGTCCGTTTAAAGACTTCCACTTTTTAAATGATGGATAACCTTGATCTTTTTGGCATCCAGCTTAGTTTTAATCTCAACTTCATGTACTTAACTGAGCAAGAAACGAGAACAGCTGCCAGGAAACTTAGGATCGCTATTAGGGATATTTCACGTCAGAATTGCCTCGTAGCCTGTACCAAGCTCAATTACGTTCACGTGTGTAATACTGTTGTTACCTATGGGATGGATCAGCTAGGTATACGCACTGAGTAATGTGCTCTTCAGCTTGTCAGAGATCAAGAGCACTCACTGTCTGAGACAAAATTGTTTACTTTAAAGCTTCGACGAAAAATTACTTGTCTTTCAGTGTTTTATAGGTTAAACTTTGGAGAGTATGTACAGGAATTATATGGTATTATTCCACGGCCTCGTTCCATCAGAGGACGACTAAATACCAGGAGGACTTTCACCCTTATGTGATTGATATCCCCGTGATTCGTACGAAGCGACTTGTTTTCACATTTAATTATAGGTAAAGCTAAGATTTGGACTTCACCACGGCGCCTGTCTTTCCGTCATACTATAACTTTTCCCAAGTTAAGAGAAGAGTGAACAAAAATTCAGCGGGTACGCGAAATCCATCATTGGCTTCATTTTAATTTACCATTGGGTTTCATCGAGGCCAAGTACGTGGACGTAAAATATATGATTAGAAATATTACATTTTCAAAAAAAGTAGCTAGAAAAAAAACCAAACAGAATCAACTTTTCAATTTAACGGAATGCCGATGTGTATTTTTTGTCTGCGTAATTAATACGGTTCATGCAGTTTTAAACAAAAATCGCGGAGCTACAAAACTTGAATGTGAGCACATCTTTTTTATTGTTTCGTTTTTTTTTTAGTACATTCTATTACCGTATGCTACAGTATTCTACAATGTTGATACTAAGAAACATCTTGCATAATCATAAAATATAACGTTTTCAAAATTATAAAATTTAAGAAAATAAAGAAGTTCTCTGGAAGTCGCTATACTTAGAAAATAACATGGTGACAATGAACAGTTAACAAAATTACAAAAAAGTTTCATCTGAGGGACTTTTCTTAAATTTATGTACATCCAACTAACTGTATTACTAATTTCTAAAAAAGTATTTTGTCAAAAATACACGTTCCTGTAGTGTTATTTCTTTACTAAGTCGTAGGGGAAATAAAAGATGCTGTACAGCTGAGTATGTATGATAATTGATTGACTTTATTACAATTATTACAAATAAAGTTTGCAGCGTTTGTTAGTTTGTGTAGCTTATAAGTTGAATTGAAATCAGTTTCTTGAGACTTGAGACTTTGCAATTTGGCAGATTTGTTCAACACGAAAATATAATAAAATGACGAATTTCAACACGGCCACCGTAAACATTGAAAAATAATATGATTAACCTTTTTAACGCATATATATAATGGGTTATTTAAAAAAAAAATATATATTAGGCATGAAGGATATAACATCAAATATATGTAAATAAGACTGACATTCCATTCTCGTCTAATTTATGTATAGATAGACTAAATAAACGGTTCAGTAATTTTTTTCTCGTGTATTTGTCAACCTTCTCTTTGGAATATCGAAACTTTCTAACTGACTGGAGTTCCAGAGTGCATTCATACAAACCAGAAATAAATAATTATTTCTTTACTGAGATTTATGATATAATTAGTGAGCTGGGAGGACGTTGTCCTGCCTTGAAATAAAAAAAAATGTGTATCTAAACCATTGTCAGATCCACCGTAACACACACACAAAATTTCATCAAAATCAGTCCAGCTGTCTAGGAGGAGTTCAGTGACATACACACGTACAGAAGAAATGTATATATAAAGATATTTAACAGAATATCTCAAAATGATTTCACAAATATAAAAAAGCATATAAAGAGATAAGATTTTATTTTCTGTTTGTAAATGGATAACTCGAACAAAATAAACCATTTTTAAAATTCATTCACCAGTAGTAGGTTACGTTATCATCGAGTTACATGGGCTTCATTTTATTTTTTAAATCTATATTAACACGATTGTACTCGAGAGCAAAAGCTAGCACGAATATAAGTTGTTAACAATTATTTCTACATAATTATTTTAATTAAAAAAATGCATCTTGGCTTAGAAAATAACGGCAGGTGAGTTTTAATAAAAAGTCGTTTTATGTAATCCAATATCCTGGCTGCTTATGTCGCTGTAGTACCTCTTTAAGATAACAATGTTGAATTACAACTCACCGGTGCCTGCACACGCGACCAGCAGGATACGAACCGGTCGTTGCCCAGCTATCTCCCAGTAAAAACTAGCATCCTACCATAGATTTTATGATATAAGGGCCGGTTCAAGCGGAAAATGTCACCGTGCTCTTAGTTCATTAATTGTAGTTAATACATTGATAATAAAAAAAACTATATGCACTTTATTTATACAGATAGAG
Source organism: Antheraea mylitta (assembly GCA_014332785.1). Classification (NCBI taxonomy): domain Eukaryota; kingdom Metazoa; phylum Arthropoda; class Insecta; order Lepidoptera; family Saturniidae; genus Antheraea; species Antheraea mylitta. The sequence continues at coordinate 811,572 of JACEII010000034.1, forward strand.
CTTCTGCTAACGACTTTGTCAGCGTGGAATAACGACTTTGGGCTAACTAACACGCAGAGGAAGCTCTCAAAAAGAATAAATTCCAATTTTGAAATATTATTCTTGGTACACCGCTCCTATTGAACTTAATGTAGTATTATATACCCTTTACCCTCCCTCGATAAATGAGCTATCTAACATTGAAATTTTTTTTTTAATCAGAGCGGAAGTTTACATATTTCCATACAAACTTTCATCACCTGTTTCTTATTCTTATTTTCTATCTTGAGAGTAAAACTTTTATAAACTTTTAATGCCATGTTTATTTATATTAAACCAACAGTCTTGAAAATAAGTTTCATGCTTATAGCTCTAAAAATGACGATACTTCCATACAATTTTTCATGCCCCCTGTCAATCTCTTACAACTTCTTTTTTGTATGAAATGTCTATGTCTTTTCTCAGTCTCTAAACGTTCTGTGTATGAAATTTCATTTAAAATGGTTCAGTAGTTTTGGTGTTAAAGCGCATCAGACAGACAAAGTTACTTTCGCATTTATAATATCAGTAATGATTACCACGAGTTCGTGTCAGTTATCTCCTGAACTTTAAATCTCTCTTAGAATTAATTACTTTGAAATTGCCTGTTTTTTACAAATCGTTTCAATTTTATATCCTTTCATTATTGTCCAATATCTATTTGAAATCTTTCTTATTAAGTTGCTTTAAACGGATACATTTGGTATCCCTCAGACACAAGCGCACTTTGTATGAGACGTGTATCCGTCCCGTGATGACATATAGCTACCCCGTTTTTGCGCATATGTCCAAAGATAGCTTTGATAAGCTGCAGGTTCTCCAAAATCGTGTTTTACGTAAAGTGACCGGTGCCCCGTGGTACATCCGGAGAGTCGATCTCCATAGAGACCTAGATATCCCTTCTATTTGGGCGTACGTAAAATCACTTACGATTAGTTATTTTGAAAAAGCCGCGAATCATCCCAGTCCATTAGTGGTATCTGCCGCAAACTATGAACCTGTACCTAACGCTGCGCGTTATAAAAGACGTACGCGACACATTTTTACCGACCCTCCTGATTCAATCACGTCAGCAAACGATCAGTACCAGTCTGTCCCTCGAAACATAGCGTGATCACGCCCACGCCCACGCCCGCGTAACCACAGATCACGCCGCCTTGGTCTGGGGGTTAATTTCGCTCCCGCACACCCGATTAGGCCTCCCACGGCAGCGACTCAAGCCTAGGTTCGATCCCTCGGTAGGGAGCCCTTGAGTGCGTTGCTTGCGCGATACGGCGACACACAAATATACATCACTGCTACAACACTACACGATCATCCCCACACACGTGCACGTTACACGCTTACACATGAAAGTGGAAGGGTTTACTTTTTTCCCTCATCGAACTGAAAAACTCTCAATTTTCCGATAATAAATATATGGAGGAATTGTTGAGGCTTGTATGCTTGGTACACATATACGTTACAACAACTCATACATATATGAATAGTTAGCTAGGTTAGCTAAGATAGGTCGCGATTTTGCATGCAACAGGCAACAGCCAAGCCGAGGTGTGCCGTGCACCCTTGAGCTGGTTGCCAAAATAAAATCGGCTGAGTGCCTTAAGCGCTCGCCTTAGTAGTCCGGTGAAGCTGTTAAGACCTTGCAGGGTCAATAGCGTAGTCATTTCGAAAAAAAAAAGATACATTTGGAGTTTTTTTACGCTGTCAATTAAAATATATATTTCGAATTACTATATACTTTATAAATAAACTTCGTTTTACATAAATTAATCCGTTCCTTCGTATTCAGGTCCTGGTCATTTATGGCTAGACAAGAGTCAGACAGGCTTTAACTTTAAAATAGTTTATTTGAAAATTCCAGTAGTTAATTAAATGCAACAGAACATAAATACTCATGTAACGCCTATATGAGTCAAATAAAGATAACACGTGTGTATTTTTTATATTAATACTACTAACGGGCCGCGGCTTCTTCGGCTTTAATTAATTATTATAGAAGTTACTAAAGTTACGGGTGGTGAGTTATGAGAAAATAAATAAGTCGCACAAAATATTCAACCTAAAAATCTTCTACGTGTACAAAATTTCAAAATAAACCGTCACACAGTATTGGAGTATATATCACAATTGCATGCGTTATTTGACTTAAATAAACATTTTGATATGAATGCAAATTATTTAGCTTATTTTAAATTACAAAAATAACCCAAACAAGAAGGACATTGACAGCAAATTCTTAATTTAACTTTTTATTCAAAAAATACCAGTTTGTCATGAATTAATGTAAAAGAATTTTAATAGCTTGCTAATAGTCGATTGATCAAACATTAAATATTTATAATTCAAGTTATGAAGAATTCTGTTCTATGATAGGTATATGACAGTCATATCATTTTAATATGTAGCCAAGCTGAAGCTATTACTGGTTTCAGCATGAATGGATCGGCGCATCCGGGGTAGTAACACCCTCTCCCAGAAAACCGACGTGAAGTAACAATGCTTGCATTGTTGCGTTTCGTTCGGACAGTGAAAGCGCCGGAGACCCGCCTACCCACTCCTTCCCTTCCTTCGTCCCTTCCTCTCTCCTCACCCCCAATACAGGCTGGTAACGCACTTGCGACTTCCCTGGTGTTGCAAGTGTCTACGGACAGTGGTGATCACTTAACATTAGGTGACCCGTTGGTTTGCCTCCTTAGATATAAAAAAAAATATTATATTCTACATAATATGGGTATTTCACCATCAATCTGTGAGAAACCCACTGCAGGATCATAGGCTTCTTTCCGAAGAAAGGTGTGGGCGTAATCACCACGCCAACTCACGACGTATTGACTATTTCAAACTCGTAGAACGCCACAGTTTTGTATTTTTTCACATACGATGATACTCCAAGAACATTTCTCAGGTTCAGGTTTCCTCATGATGTTTTCCTTCACTGTCAAGCGATAGTATCACCGATTTAAGTTAGTAAATGTATGCGAATTCCTAAAAAGTCGTAAGATGAATATTCTACCAGTTAAACCACTGAACTATCACGAAATTATTGATTATGACAATGGATAAATAATATATGTATTTGTTTTTACTAGAATAAGGTACTATGTTAAATATATATAATGAGTAGTGTGGTATAAAATTATATAACTGTACAATAATTTATTTACAAACGCAATGACTTGCATAAATGACGGATGGTACTGATTTTGCAAACAGAAACGATAATAAAAGTTACAGTTGCCAAGTAATTGCTAAATGCTCATTATTTAAGGCAAGCTAAAATTTTACTGGTGTTATCACAAAAAAGTTAAATACGTATTAAATACTTGCTTTAAAAAGGTTACGCTTTAAATGCATCGCGCTGCATTTAGTACGAAACCATTTTAAAGCATGTGTTTAATACGTATTTAGCTTTTTTGTAATAACACCGTACATATTTATTTAAATTAAGATTATACTTTATTACATACGCTACTGCTCGCAACATATATTTGGTTGTAGTTGGCATAAGACACAATCAAAATCGCGAGTCAACCAACTAAGCAAAGTAAGCGTTTTACAATTCTAATTTAGCTACCTAAAGAATATATGCAATATATTTTGCAATATTGCGAACGGTTGCATTGCCTGTAGGCAGAGACTGTAATTTTTTGTTAACGCATATGTACTTATCATAATAAAAGACATGGCTTTTCCCGGCGCAGCGCGGTGTGATGGAACATTGAAGTAAGAAAAGCTTGCCTCACAAACATATTTGTAGGCCAGTGTTTTTCAACCTTCTTCATGAGACTGCCTCTTTAGTATGAAGATATATTGCGCGACCCGTTGCTTTTTTTTCATGTATTTTATTTTGTGACGAATATTCAATCCAACATATTCATTTTCATAATTAGGGTTAGGATAAATACATAAGAGTTCTCATAAGTTTTTATTTTTTGTTAATTTCATACAAATGATTATGACTTTTATTTAATGTTTTTTTATTAGATCTTTTAAAACTTTGTTTTTTTTTACTGCAGTAGCTTTCCCAAACTTTTGCAACTCCGCTATAAAAGTTTCGCGACAAAACTAAAGGAGCCTAGCGACCCCCGTAGAGGTTACGACCCACACGTTGAAAAACCCTGATGTGGGACCCGATTAGGCCTCCCACGGCAGCGGCTCAAGCCTAGGTTCGATCCCTCGGTAGGGAGCACTTGAGTGCGTTGCTTGCGCGATACGGTGACACACAAATATACATCACCGCTACAACACTACACGATCACCCCCACACACGTGCACGCTTACACGCTTACACATGAAAGTGGAAGGGTTTACTTTTTTTTCCTTATCGAACTGAAAAACTCTCAATTTTCCGATAATAAATATATGGAGGAGTTGTTTTTCGTACTTATTACCCTTATTTTTCGTTATCCTATCCTATCCTATATAGTTTTGAGGAATTTTTCCAACACAAAATACATATAGGAGTTGTTGAAGCACGCATGCTTGGTACACATGCATGTTTCAATAACTCATATACATATATCTAGATAGCTTAGCTTAGATCATCTCAGATAGGTGGCGATTTTTGCACAAAACAGGCGACAGCCCAAGCTGAAGTGTGCCGTGCACCTTTGAGTTAGTCGCCCAAATATTCCAAATCGGCTGAGTGCCTTTAGCGCTCGCGTCAATAGTTTGGTGAAGCTGTGAAGACCCTTCCAGGTCAACAGCGTTTTCATTTCGAGAAAAAAAAAAAGAAAAAACGTGAAATTATAACTTTATCTCCTGCCAAAAAACCGCACAACGCGCCTAATAAAGTTTTCACTTCAAAAATATCATAGTGACGTATTTTAGTGACTCATATTTCGTAGTCAAATAAATATGTAATGACTTTCTCTGTAATATTTGTGAATCGATATTGCAATTTTCTTGATAAGAATCTCATTTAGTGTCAGATGAACTGCATTTATCTGTTCAACTCGTCTGACATAAATGATCTCCGAATATAAACGAATTAGCTAAAGCGCGTCGTAATAGAAAATGGTTTGTGTTGTGAGTCGATTAACTTAACTGTATTATAATCGAAGAGTGCACGATATAACAAGTACAAGATAAAATAACATATCATTGCGCGACATTACACAAGCGACGGTAATTTTGCGACGCAAATTGCGGTCGAGCACGACGATGCGACGTCGATACTTTGATGCAAAGAATATAAGTTATTATTTCAGACACGTCATTCTGTATAAAACGGAATTATAATTGTCACAGTGTTTTATATTGTAAAAGTAATTAAATATAATAAAGAAAATGTTATTTTATTTAATATTTTTTGATATAGTTAATATTTAACTTGAATTCGAAATTTACTGATGTCTCAAATAAATTAGATTAAGGTATTTAAATTTCTTAAAAAAAAAAAAAACATAAATATGTCTATATAAATTAATGACTTCGATTTTTGTACATTTTGATATTTTCAACTAAAACTTTGAATATAAGATGTAGACGCCAGCGTATAAAAGCAGGAGACTCTCATGGATAAAGTTTTCAAGGAATGAAGTATTAGGTGTTCCTTTTTCCGATCGCGGAACTTGTCCAGTGTCACAATTATCTGCCAATCGCAGGCAGAAACTTTATTGTAATGCGATGATATGTTGTTATTGTAGACTATTCCACGTAATTAGACTAAATATTGGGCATAAAGTCACAATTGATATTGGCGAAATTGCCTTCATAGGCGGAGACTATATCGGATAGAAAAAAAAGTGATTAAGGCACAGTATACAAACATATCACCTAGTATCGCACCTTACTATAGTTCATAGCTGTGTACGACGAACAGTATGTATATCAGTAAAACACTCCGTATTTCATTGCAACTCTTAGTCTTTTTAGAGTTAATAACAATAGCAGTACCATCCTGTCCCTCGAAACAGAGCGTGCTCACGCACACGCCCGCGTAACCACAGATCACGCCGCCGTGGTCTGGGGGTTAATTTCGCTCCCGCACACCCGATTAGGCCTCCCACGGCAGTGGCTCAAGCCTAGGTTCGATCCCTCGGTAGGGAGCCCTTGAGTGCGTTGCTTGCGCGATACGGTGACACATAAATATACATCACTGCTACAACACTACACGATCACCCCCACACACGTGCACGCCTACACGCTTACACATGAAAGTGGAAGGGTTTACTTTTTTCCCTCATCGAACTGAAAAACTTTTAATTTTCCGATAATAAATATATGGAGGAGTTGTTGAGGCGTGTATGCTTAGTACACATATACGTTTCAACAACTCATACATATATGAATAGTTAGCTAGGTTAGCTAAGATAGGTCGCGATTTTGCATGCAACAGGCAACAGTCAAGCCGAGGTGTGCCGTGCACCCTTGAGGTGGTTGCCAAAATAAAATCGGCTGAGTGCCTTAAGAGCTCGCCTTAGTAGTCCAGTGAAGCCGTTAAGACCTTGCTGGGTCAACAGCGTAGACATTTCGAAAAAAAAAAAGTTAATAACAATGTAGGCAGTTCATATAGATAAGCTTATATATTTTAATCTTTGTGTCTTACAGTCGGCGAGGGTGAGTGGGGAATGGAGCACACCGCTGCAGTCACGGTCAAGGTTTGCATGAACTGATATGGACACTATTTGATTAACCGCCGTGACTATCGCGAAACGTTACTTTTATGGACTTTAACTTTGTATATTATTGTATATTGTATATGTTACAACACAATATCACCTGACCTTGATTGACAATATAGCTAGAGTTAGTAATATGCTGAGCATATAAATGAGTCTGCCTAATGCTACCCCAACATGATGGAAGGAACTTGAAGATAGGTTTTCAACCCCGAAATGGTGAACAAGTAGTTGAGCAGTAAAAAAATTCTAGAATTTTTTTTTATATGTTATATTTATATAGGTGGTAGAGCAACGCTGAAGTTATTACTGGTTTCAGCATGAATGGGTCGGATCGCCCGGGGTAGTACCATCCTCTCACAGAAAATCGACGTGAAGTAACAATGCTTGCATTGTTGCATTTCGTTCGGTCAGTGAGAGAGCCGGTGACCCACCTCTTCCCTCTTCCTAACCTCTCCCCCAAATCCCCTTCTCCGTACCCCTCCAATATATGCTGGCAATGCACTTGCGACTCCTCTGGTGTTGCTAGTGTCTATGGACGGTGGTGATCACTTAACATCAGGTGACCCACGTTTTCGTTTGCCTCCTATGAGATATACAAAAATTAGGCTCGTAATATTTATATCCGCGTCTATTTCAAGCACTATACCTATATTCTATCCTAGCAGTAACTTAATAGTTTCTGAAATATATAAAATTTCCATCCGAAATTTGCTTACAAGAAAAAAATTAACAAGAAGATTTAAAAATCGTTGTAATTCGTATTAAAGCTCATCATTTGATGGTAGTATCGTAATCATTTTGTTCAGGAAACGCGCTATGGATGAGCAAAGCTAAGCTGTACTTAGAAAAGCATTATGTTGTATAAACTATATCATAAATTTAAATAAGCCCCTCATCGATGCCGCAAGAATACCGCACCATAAACTAGCTAGAGCTCTCCATATTCGAAATAATATTATGTTAATAAGATTTATATCTCAAATTTATTTATATCTATGTTTTAATCGAAGCTTGGTAGCAACTTAGCTTCATGCGATGTACAATAAAGTACTTTATGCAAAATTTATCAAATAGTTCCACATGTACTGGTAAGTTGTAAAAGAATCTTAAAACATGGTGTAAAGAAAAGAGACATTTTGAAATATTTTAGAATAGTATCATGTTGATTGCCAACTTTTCTCTTCATTCGTACAAGAGTATATGATATCTTCTTTTTTTTCTACAAGTCATCTTATACAAGTCAGAGTAAAAGTCGTGGTTATTTCAGAAAGACTTTGATGCAGATTCAGAGTCGTAATCAAAGTCCGTTGAACGTCTTAAGATTAGCAATCACATGCGTGACAAAATTATCGAACGATTTGATTGTAGACTCCTTTTGCATCAAACCCAAAAGGTCGAATGGACATGTATGGAGTATATGATATCAAACGCATATTAATTAAAGTTTATAAGAATCATGTAACAAAAAAAAGCCATCAGCGATCAGTACCAACCTGTCTCTCCAAACAGAGCGTACTCACGCCCACGCCCGCATAACCACAGATCACGCCGCCGTAGTCTGGGGGTAAATTTCACTCCCGCATACTAGATTAGGCCCCCCTCGGCAGTGGCTCAAGCCTAAATCCGTTCCCTCGGTGTGGTAGTAGCTATCACCCAATTGAAAGTATGTTGCAAAGTTCCTGTAGTTGTATTTCGGCAGCTGTACCTGAGATACAGTTCTCTCTGGGCTTAGCATGTCATCAACATGAGCTAATCGTCACATAACATTACATTATATTATGGTCAAACACTAAAACTTATGAGTAATAAAAAATTTAAATTATGTTCTGCCATCTTCGTAATGAGTATGAGTTTGTATCCCAACTCAATATTAGAAGCGTGTACGTTGCTTTAGGCGAGCACTCACGGATCTCAGCAATCCGGTCACGACCTTAATAACACTGCTACAGTAATAAATACCCACACTATACGTCGGTTTTCTGACAGAGCAAATTAATTTTCAAATCACAATACTGTCCAATGACAATAATAATTCTCTAGGAAATAATTAATTTATTATTTAAGATACAATTAACATCCTTTTTTGTTCTTTATGTATTATATGTGCTGAAATTAGGAAAAGGCTATTAAAATTTGGCAATGGAGAGATATTATTTTTTTTGTTAATTTAAATTCAAAGAATTGTTTAAGCGCTTTACTTATTTAGTCTTTCTTTTGGGTTGATGTGCTCTGGATGCTCTCTCTATTATCGCCGTTGTATTTTGACCTCATCATCAGGAACTAGTTCGTCATTTTTACTGAAAACAGTCTATTTAATAAGTCAAGTATGGATACTTGATAACCCTACTCATCAAGTCTACTAAACTTTAGGTAGAAGAGTCAAGCTGATGCTATAACTGGTTTCAGTATGAATGGGTAAGCTCGCCCGAGGTAATACCACCCCACCCACAGAAAATCGACGTGAAGTAACATTACTTGCATTGTTGATATTCGTTCGGTCAGTGAGAGCGCCAGAGATCCACCTTTCCTTTTCTCCGTCACCCTTCCCCATCAACACAGGCTGTCAATTCACTTGCGACTCCTATTTTTTACATGGGAAAATCCATACGGATACCCACCCTAGCCGGACAGCTTAGGGTGAGTTATGTCCGACTTGCACGGACTAAAACCCCAACCCATGGTGCCTTCACTCACATATAGGTCTCACTATAGGCCGGGGAGCAGGAGCCGCCGACTGGCAATGCGTCTTCTCCCCGGCCGATGACAGCCCCTCATCAGAGGCCTCTTTGCGGTCGAGGGGTCGGAATGGCTAGTGTTGCTGGTGTCTATGGACGGTGGTGATAAATTAACATCAGGTGACACACCTGTTCGTTTGTTTACCATGATATAAAAAATACAAAGAGAAAAGAGATAAAGTAAACTTAAATTATTAACAAGTAACACTTTAATTAAATTTTAAACTGACACATCAGGATTAAGGATGGATGCATCAGTTAGTTTTTGTTGGTTTTAAACAACGTGTAGGTGTTTTGTTCATTTGTTATTGTATTGTATGAGTGGCCATCGTTTTTAATGTTTATAAATGATGTTCTTGAAAAGTTCATTCACTCCAGTATTAATTATGTAAATATGCATCTGCTTTAAAATTTAATGATTAATTAATTTCGAGAATATGAAACTAGTCGCTGAAATAATGTTGAAAACACATAAATTAAATCTGCTTCCCAGATCGCTTCTCTTAACAATACTCAATTTTGGAGTTTGTAGAGTTACTAACTCATGTCTTCCCGTATCGTTAGATGATTATATAATAAAAAGTGTTATGTCTTAATTACTCAAATTATACACCAAAATAGGATCCATCCAGCTCCTTGAGGCTTATTGACGAACAGCGTTCAAATAAACGTACTTTCATATCTATCCTAACGTTATAAAGCTGAAAAGCTTCTTTGTTTGGTTGACCGCGTTAATCTCAGGAACTACCAGTCGGAATAAAAAAAAATCGGTGTTAGAAAGCTCATTTATCGAGGAAGGCTATATATTATCATTCGAAGACCAATGGCAGTGGAGCACTAATGAACAATGTTTTAAAATCGGAGTAGTCTGGTGAAGCTGTTAAGACCTTACTAGGTCAATAGTGCAGTCAATTTCAAGAAAAAAATAATAATTATAAAAACGGATTTTTTTCATTTTGTCAGGTTCCGCTGCGTATATGGAAATGCTTTAGTGTTAGTGTTAACCCAAAGTAACTATTTTGCGCAGACGTAGTTAGGGGCGGAAGCTAGTCTATAGTATACCAGCAAACCACCTGCAAATTCTTTCGCATTAAATGGTAGTGTAGAACCTAATAACTATCTACTAATTTTGTAGGTGGGGTAGAGCTACGCTGAAGCTATTACTGGATTCAGCATAAATAAGTTGGTTCACCCGGGGTAGTACCCTTTCACAGAAGACCGACGTGAAGTAACAGTGCTTGCATTGTTGCGTTTCGTTCGGTCAGTGAGAGCACTGGAGGTCCACCTCTCCTAAGCTTCCCCTTCTCCTTTTCCCATCCTCCCCTCCCCCTTCCCCAACACAGGCTGGCAACGCACTTGCGACTCCTCTGGTGTAGCAAGTGTCTATGGGCGGTGGTGATCACTTAACATTAGGTGACTCACCTGTTCGTTAGCCTTATATGATATAAAAAAAAAACTGTCGAATACAGTCTAACGCAACCTAGCGGTGAATTATGGTAATATGGATAGAGTTGACAACTTCTCCAGGAAAAAAATACTTGTGTGTCTAATTTCATTGTAGTCAATCAAACGGTGTCGTAGTTTATTGGTCTATTTTTCTATGTTTATAGAAGATAATTTACTAAACTCATTGAGTAGATAAGTTTTTGTTGTTTGTATCAACTCCAAAATGTAGTAAAATTATTTATACATAAGAATAATATACTAACTTTATTTGATCAATGTGATCAATCATAATAATTGTAACCTCTGCAAGCATTTTACAAATTATATTCTATTTTATACTCGACCACACGTATATGTAATTCTTGATTCATGTAGTGTTTCCTAAAATGATCTATGATATTTACATACAATAGCAGTTAAATTACTGCAAAATTAATTTGTACGATTTACATATAGGTATAGAGATATCGCTGATTTGCGACAAAGCTGCCAACGACGAAAAAACGAAACGATTTTATAGTTTCAATATAATGGGTGACAGTTCAAACTTTTCTCCCCGTTCAGAATTAAAAACGTATAATTTTTGGTTTATTTCTTATGTAGAAATAAATTAGCATTTTTATCATTTTGCAATAAGGTTGATATAATTAAAAATGAATCAAAAATGAGGTATGCTTTCTGATATTTTTATTGAAAACAAATTAAGATTTCCCAATTATTTTGATTATATTTAACACCAAATTTCACAAAAATGAGTGATATGGAATGAACTACATTTTAAATAGAGAAGCATCATTGCAAGGAAGACTTCGGTAAGTCATGTAAAAATTTGCTATGATCGTTTTCTCCGATTCTCCCGATAAAATAAAGGCAGCGTACGCTCAGTAACCCTTCGACTCTTCAAGCAGAGCATGTGCGCATCCACGCGCGTTAATCCACACAATCCGTGGTCTGATGGTGAATTTCGCTGTCACACACTCATCGTCAACCCACTCAGCAGCGGCTCAAGACCAGGTTTAATGCCCTGAAGTGGCGGTACAGTGGCACTGAAAATGTTCAGTCACTAGCTTCACCACACAAATCAGACCTACACACACAGGTGGAAGGGTTTTATTTTCTTCCTTTATATTGCTCAGTTTTGTTGAATCATGTTGAAAGATACAAAATATAATATATGTCAGAGTTTATAAGACACATATGCTGGTTCACATGTGTAATAATTAAATAAATAAAATAAAGCTTAGCTACTCCAGGATATTAAGATTCATATTGTTGTATCTAAGGCAACAGCTTAAGCCGAGGTTCGGCTATTTTGGTACCCTTGAACTAGTGTCTCTAATGAAGCAGTGAAGGTCCATCATGCCTATAACTTTAATCTGTTAAAAAAATCATATTACTATCAGTTAAAGACTGTCAAAGTAAACAAACAAAAACGATTATAATAACAATGTACGATTTATTAACATGAACAAAAAATAAACAAAGTGAGACCCATACATCGTGTATCGTCGTCGAAGCCTCTTTTGTAAGAACGAATTTTAAATCCTTTGGAAAATACGATACACTTGTTATAAATGGACTTGTGACACAAAGACTGTCATAATTTACAGGACAACAAACTCGGTGCATGGTCAAAAAAATAATTACATTTTATAATTTGAAAATGAATAATACCTCATTAAAAAATAAATGTAGGTATGGAGATTTATATATATAAGCATTGATAAATGAAAACGCTTGTCCTGTTTGTCTGTGTATTCTTTTAGTTGTGCTAAACTACTCAATACATTTTAATACAGGTTTTATTATCGTTTAGAATAGTGGCTATACAATTTTTATTGCAGACATGGGAAATTAGTTATTAAATAAAATTTATTTCTTCTAGACGGATTACCTAAAACAATACACTTAGTAAGTAACAATATATTTAATACATAATTGAAATGCAACACAACGGAGAAATACTCTTCATAATTATTCATGAAAAAATGGTTTTTCTAAAATTTCCTGCGCATTTGAGGTCTTTAGAATCAATCTCATACCTTTAAACGAGCAATTCTTGTATCTGTCTATCTAATACCTTTAAACAAGTAATTCTTGTATATTTATATATTGTTATATATTCAGAATCGCGGAAACGTATTGCAATATTAATTGTAAAATAATATTTGTTGTACATAGGTATACAGGATTCCTTAGAAATCAAAACTGTCTATTGTGAGTGATGTAAAGTAAAGTATCTGAGGTGTTTAATGATATTGTAGTGTTATTTACAAAGCTTGTGACCTTGAAAGACGTATCAGAAACAAAACGGCACATCTATTCGGAAGGTGTGCGGTGCGGTCCGTTGAGCGTGTTGTAACGCGAGCGCTAGGCCAAGGTCGCGTGACATAACGAGTTACGTGCGACTGCCAAGCCGCGCGCCGTTACCCGAACGGCGAAACGCACAGCCCGGATTCAGCACCGCTACGCGCACTTGTCGTTTTAACGTTGTTATTTATGTTTTCCTATTATATTAAATACTTTTAATATTACTGTGTCAAGTTGGAATTAATAACTCTTCGATTATACCGTTATGTTATGTACAAATTTCATTAGAATAAGATTATGTAATCCATAAGAATTCTAATTTTTATATCCTTATGATATAAAATACAGTAATACAATATATTTAACTAATATTATGAAGAGGTCAAGTTTGTGAGTTTGTGACGTGTGAAGTTGTAGGGGGTAATCTCAGGAACTTCTGGTTCGGTAGGATTTGAAAAATTCTTTGTGTGTTATATAGTATAGGTCCTTTATCGAGGATGGTTATAAGTTATATATCATCACGCTACGACCAATAGGAGTGGAGTACCAATGAAGAATATTTAAAAATCGAGTTTAAAAATCTTGAGAACTTTCGTTGAGTATTAGCGTTAGCATAAAGTAACTCTTCCACGTAAACGAAGTCGCGGACTGAGGCTAGTAATATATAATTTCATAAGAATTTTACTTTAACACTAAAACGCCGCTGATATCTTAATTATTATTGTCGCATCTATCTGTATATTGTAAAGTCTGTCCAACTATTGATCTGATTTAAAATATTATTTCGCAGACAAAACGCCACGGATGGTTAATAAATCAAAGTTATTTTGTTGTTATTATGTTTTAATTAACGCGTACGAAATCGTAAACGGTTGTTCTTAATGATATAAAATTACAAAGGGAATTCAAGTAATAAACATATAAAACTTTTGAATGGAAATTTTTTACGAAATTCACAACATTGTTAACACATGAGAACAGTTCGTTTCCGTTTATAATTTAGTCGAAGCAATAATTTCCATGCTTCATGTTGAAACAAAACTGGAGTGTACGAGGAAAATGAAGAGAAATATAAAATATTGCCTTCATTATTAATTCATTTGACGTCAACCAATAAATTGTGAACGGTGGATATATGTGTATTTTAATATTTATGATACTAATCTTTAATTCAATAAGTTATATACGATATCAAACAACGTATTATAAGTTTAATTGTATAGAATAAGTTAAAATCTTAACACAAGGATATACATTTTTTTTCCTTAATTAACATGGACACTAATATTTTGTCTTTTTATGTCATACGAGGCAAACGAACAGGCGGGTCACCTGATGTTAAGTGATCACGGCCATCTGTAGACACTTACAACACCAGGGAAGTCGCAAGTGAGTTACCAGCCTGTGTATGAGGGACAGGGTAAAGGTAGGGGGTGGAGGGAGGGTAGGTGTACTTTCGGCGCTCTCACTGAACGAAACGCAACAATGCAAACACTGTTACTGAACGTCGGCTTTCTGTAAGAGTGTGGTACTACCCCGGATGAGCCGAACCATACATGCTGAAACCAGTGATAGTTTCCGCGTGGCTGTACCAACTACATATGCATTACAAGGTTTTAAAAAGTGAAATCATCACATAGTCCATCAGTTCAACTATAACCTGGAATGATTTCAGAATTACCACATTTATAAAAAATTAAAACATCTATTTTAGATTGCTCATTATCTGTTTGCTATAAATACGCTCATAGACCACTACAATGACCGATCTGCAAGATCTCCGATCTCTGTTTGCATCTAGCTTGTAATCCTGCAATCATTACTAGGTCGTCTTCACCTTTTGGCATGACTGGGTTTCAATGCATTTTTACCAATCAAGAACTTTTTAAACCTATCACTTATTCGTTCTACAAGTACCCGTTAACTAATTCTGAGAGTTGTGTTCGAAACACGCTTTTCTGCGGAATTACTAATTTCTGATTCAATTACACACAGAAAAATATGTAAATATTATACTCACACACGTGAAGCAATGATTTTTCATTGTCAAAGTATCTGAATACCGTGTTGATTGGCGTAAATGAAATTTACATAATGAGCCTCAGCTTTCGGTCAAGAAGAAATGAAAAAAAAAACATAGTATCACGATACCGTGATAGATATTTTCTTATACTCGTCTAGTTAACGGTTACATACAAACTAAAAATGTATCACTAAGAACCAATAGAGATGTTCTGGCATCTTTCAGCTTTCAGAGACGAGTCTTTACTAATATGATAATCTATACTAATATTATAAAGAGGTAAAGTTTGTGAGTTTGTCACGTTGTGACGTTGTAGGGGGTAATCTCAGGAACTACTGGTCCGATTTGAATAATTCTTTCAGTGTTATATGGCTCATTTATCGAAAATGGTTATAGTTCATATATTATCACGCTAAGATCAACAGGAGCGGAGCACAGATGAAAAATATGTATTCTTGATATGTATTGTTGTTCTATTTAGTACATATCATACTATCATAAGAAATTATGATTTTTATAAACATTAGATCCTGATTTTATAAGCAATATATATTTTACTGTTCACAAAAATTATTGTTAACATAAGCAACAATGCAGACGAATTCTCAGGTATCAGCTACTTTAGAATAATAATGTATATACAGTACTATAATTTGAGAATAATCGAGAAAAATTAGTCACGAAGACACCTCATTATACTGTTTCGAAATGTAGGTCGTATGACTAATATTCATGATTTTATTCGGTACTTTATGTTGGAAGCTTCGAAGGTCTTGTTTTATTATCGCCGAATTAGCTTTGCCCTGATATTTGTTGGAGTAAAAATGATGTTTGTTGGTTGGTTTTTCCTAATTACGTTGTTTCAGTTACTCCATTATGAGAATATTTAGCGCTGTTTACAGAGGAACTTTAAACAAGACAGTATATTTCTAATGAACTAATAATATGTGGAAGTGAGTTTGGAAATATTTTGATGTATTTTTTTAAAATTCTAAATTAGTTTTTTATGAGAAAATGTTGACTACAAAATAAATAAAAGTGATTGCAGTTAATTCGTTCCTAAAACACAATTATGCTTTTCTTGGAGAGGTTATTCTCTGAAACGAAAAAACTAATTCTGACAGGATTTACATTGACAATTTTATAAAGAGCTTTTAACGACTCAATAATCTGGCAGTTTTCAATAAAACCGAATGCTTAGTTACAATAATTATGTAATACACACGTGCGGAGACAATGGCCCAGATTGTGGTAATATAAATAGAGCTTTTATTTGGATAGAACACATTTATGTATATTGTTACGAATTTTGAACAATTATTATAAATAACTAAAATAAATAACTGCTTGATACGCGTTGCAGAACCTTGTCAGTTTATTATTAGGTCTCCGTGGCGTTCAAAGTACCAAATTTATACTGGAAATGTAGATACTGCGCTGAAGTACTGAATAACTAACAGTAATTGGATGCGTAAGATCCATAACTTAATTTTAATAACAAATACAATGGATATAAATAATAACCATAATTAGGCTACTCTTGACGAAATAAAATGTGCAGTTGAAAATACTGTGAAAACTCTGAAACCGCGAATTCCGAAAAAAAAACCGAAAATGCAGTCGTCGGAAACAGTCTAAACTAAAGTCTACAGAGAACTTGTGAAGCTAAAAGATCTCATCAGATTTCGTGATTATATATAAATATAGGTACAACAAAATAATCCCAAGGAGGGTTGATGACAGGCAGATGGCCGATATTAAAAATGAAGCCAAATCATACATCACAACATGACAAACATATTGTACTGATCCTACTCAAGTGAGATAAGGGTAAGAATAAGATGAAGAATTAGAATACTCTTAGTTTACAGGTATATGGGTTCTTATGATTTAAAAAATATTAAGTTTTAAATTGAAACAATTCGGAGTGCAGGAACCCCAGTAGAATGGTGATAACCATAAAGTTCTCTAGAAGCTTCATTATGTGAACGTTAGCGTTGTAAAATGGGGTACTTGATACGGTGTTCCCTTAGGATTATGACATGAGGCTCATTAAAAAGAGATCGAAACACGTTCTTCAAGGTCGGCAATATACCAGTGATGCTTAGTGTTACAGTTGTCCATAGGCGAGTGTAGCTATTTAACGTTAGATAGACCGTCTGCCTGTTTATTGACCTTTGGTATAAAAAACAGAACTTCTGAAGTTATACTTCTTTTGGCACGTTTGAGAAAGATGATTAGAGTGCATTTTTATAACGCATACACAACAACAGCTGAAAGCGACACCATGAAGTTGGCTGGTAATTATCTGTCAAATTTTCATTAGAATTGATAACTAAATTCAAGGTAGTTATTCAAATATATATTATTGGAGATAAAATTATATTCATAGATAAATATTACGTGTATTTTTGTCTATGATTTTAAATTATATATGATTCATACCGAATGTTATATTTACCTCATCAAATCACATTACTTTAATTAGTTCGTAAGATGTAAATTAAGATTTGAATAAAAGAATATAGAACTCAACATATTTCTAAATTCATTTTTTTATGTTTACGGTGCCGCAAAAAAACAGTTCTATTTTATATGGTTTTCCCAGATACATTTTTTATTTATTTAGCTATTTAAAAAAACTCTTTTCGTTTTTTATTGTAACATAATTTTAATATACCAAACAAATTTCCACTATATGTGACAAGCTTGCGCTCGTGGCTTTCCTTGAGTTCCTTGAGAATTTTCTGTAACCATTAAAACGCGTATGCAAAACTTTATGATGAATGGTTAAGTTGTTTAGACGTGGAAGCGTAACAAACAAACAAACTCACTTGAAATTACCAGATTAGGCCCCCCTCGGTAGCGACTCAAGCCTAGGTCCGTTCCCTCGGTGTGGAGCCCTTGAGTGCGCTGCTCACGCGATACAGTGACACAAAAATTTACATCACTGCTACAACAATACACGATCACCCCCACACACGTGTACGCCTACACGCTTACCCATGGAAGTGGAAGGGTTTTATTTTTTTCCCTTATCGACTGAAAAAACTCTAATTTTCCGATAAAAAAAAATATGGAGGGGTTGTTGAGGCGTGTATGCTTGGTACACATACGTGTCTCAACAACTCAAACATATATGAATAGTTAGCTAGGTTAGCTAAGATAGGTCGCGAGTTTGCATGTAACAGGCAACAGCCAAGCCGAGGTGTGCCGTGCACCCTTGAGCTAGTTGCCCAAATAAATCGGCTGAGTTCCATAAGCGCTCGCCTTAGTAGTTCGGTGAAGCTGTTAAGACATTGCTAGGTCAATAGCGTAGTCAGTTCGAAAAAAAAAAAAACACTCGAAATTTCTAATATCTTAACATTAGATAATAAGAAAACCTGTATATAGATTCATACGACTATCTCAGGCGAAAATATATCTTTACTTAGAAAACTAAATAAAAAATGTTAAAAAAAATTATAGGCATGTCAAAACACATTGTAATTCTAAGCATCTCGTTTGGCCAAAATATTTTCAGCTTTAGAGCAAATCTTACGTAATCTCCTTGAATGTTAAGATTGTTATCCAAATAGACCCTAGTTACAAGTATTTTTTACAAACATATAAACTGGACATAGTTGTTCTGAATGCAATATAATGTGTCGCCATAAAGTGAGAGATGCAACATTAACCTCTAAATACTACGTACATACTAGTAAGAATGTGAATACTCTAGCAGTTGTTTTTAAGTCATAGAGTCTGTGTTTAGTAATGTACGTGTGGATGTGGTTTATTTCTATTTGTATAATTTAAAAATTACGTTACATATTTTTTTTTGCCTAATCACAGTTTTGAGATAATAACATCAAAGGAAGGCAGTGATTTTTGACGTGATCATGATGATGTAGTTCATTTTTTTTTCGAACTCACTACGCTCTTATGGGTTTTATAACAATGGGTCAAAGGGTTTAGAATTTATCAATACCAAATGTAAAAAAAATTAAGTAGTACCGATAAAGGAACTACATCATATTGACAATAGAACACCGTGAATTTAATTATTTAACACATACTTAGTTAATACTCTAGTTAAATAAATATGTATAAAAAGTTGATTAATTTTTTTTATAGACTGCCTATCTTACAATGATGGATTCAAAACCATATAAAAACATTCATCGCAATATATCACATGAACAACTACCGATGCAAACACACTACGAGTAACGATTTTAACTGTGGTTAACGTTAACTGTCATTTTCACGGTTACCACACAAACCTGATTTACTTGTGCAAATTAAACTATAAATAAGCTCGGATGGGTTATTTAGATTTACCGTGATAGCATTAAATTCAAGGCTGTGCGTTACAGTAATATACTTAATATTAACTTGGTTCATTTTATTCACTTATCTCTACCTATCTAGCATACACAACTAAGAAATTAAGTTTTTCTTGTTTATGAATGTAATATTATATTATAGCAGGGCTTTTTTATAATAATAATAACTAGTGCTTCACATAGTTCTCCAAATTCGACCATATATATTTTTTTAAGTCCAACATTACTGGAGTTTTTTGGCAAAGATAATTTTGTTCTTGATTACAAAACGTTTTTATTTTTAATACTACAATACTAACATTCTCTTAGTGCATTCTCTATAAACGATTGTAGCGTTAGTCTATTTAAATATATGTATATTAAAATAATAAACACGATGGAGTTTGCAGCTCGTTCTTCTCGATGACTTGGTTGTTTTGCAAACCGGTGGGATGTGTTGACATTCATAAGCGCCCTCTTAGCACCTAAATTGAAAAATAGCATTTTTGGCTTTGACTAAGCTTACGTGTGCCTACTAAATAAATATATAGAGAAATTCAGTTGACAACAGCATAGTAGACAACAATAAGACAATAAAAAAAAATGAATAATAAAAAAAAATGAATTTACACTTTTTATAGTATTAAATATTTTAAGCATTCAGTGCTATCTATCTATCTATACATTATAGGAGTCAAACGAACAGGCGGGACACCTGATTTTAAGTGATCACTCCGTCCATAGACACTAGCCACGCCACGGGAGTTGCAAGTGCATTGCCAGCTTGTGTTTAGGGGGAAGGGGGGGGGGGGCAGTTGGACGAGGAAAGGATAGGATTGGGGAGGTGGTCCTCCGACACTCTCACTAGCCGAACGAAACGCAACAATATAAGGACTGTTACTTCACGTCGGTTTTCTGAGGGTGGTACCAGGGCGGGTGAGCCGACCCAATCAGACTGAAACCAGTACTAGCTTCAGCGTGGCTCTACCATCTACAAAATATAACGTTTACAAAATTATGTACTTCGTTCTATAAAAATGTCTTCTTTGTAGTGTTTGTTTAGGTGGGATATTATATATATATAAACTAAAGTTTAGAGCTCGACTTATAGTATGATGTTTTTTAAAACCTATCCTACGCTATTTTTAGCGAAAAGCAAAAACAGTAGCGACTGATTTTGGTTCACCCTAAAACTTGCGTAAATGCGTGCGTATTCCATTATACCTAATAATACGATATATGATATAAATCTCATTTGTCCTCAAAACACAATCGTGTTCTTCACGAGGAACGCACGGAGGTGAACCGAAATTATATTTGCCGACACTGCGAGGTACAGTTAGAAATCGATTCGGCATTGTATTCTGGCATTTGAATTCTCTGTGGCTCCGTGCGTGCTTTGCATTTATTCCATCGTTCGTGAGAACCGATGTGTTAGTAGACATGTGAGCTATGTTAAAGGTCTTGTCATGCTAAACTCCTGCATTTTGTTTAAACAACGATATCAATTTAAAATGCAACTATTTAATATGAGAAAGAAATCAATTTTATAACTGTTCTATACAAAATATTGGCTAAGAAACATGTTTTTTTTTTAAATTACTAGAATAATATTATTCAGAGTAACTAAAAATGATGTGTTAAATTCAGTTTTTTGCATAAGTAATATTACCTGTCTGTTTGTGAAAATCAAATTTTCATACAAAGTTTATGATATTTTTTTTTCGAACTGACTACGCTATTGACCTAGTAAGGTCTTAACAGCTTCACCGGACTACGACAGGGCTTTACAGCTTCACTGGATTACTCTTGTATGATAAAATTTTCGGTTTTAAATTATAAACAGCTAAGGAATTGATACATCGAAATGAGAAATACATATCCATGTTGTTCGGGTTTGAAAATTTCTAAATTATTGCATTCACCTTGTAAGAAAGTCCAAAAAAAATGTAGTGTATAATAAACACGAATTTATATTAATTTAAATATTTGCTCCTAAGGTAGACTCAAATGTCTGAACGTGTTTCAAAACTAGGCGATTAGATTATATCGCCAAACAGGATAGACGACCAATACTTAGGATTATATATTATTTTGATTTTCTCTAAGCTTCCCGCTGTTATAAGAGTCTTTAAAAAATATATTTATAAGCTATTTTGCTAACGTTAAAAACATTCAGATATTCCCGTACACCATGCCATAAAACTAAGCAAGGAATTGAGCCCCCTCCAATTATCCCATGATGCGTAAATAATACTTGAACGGTTTCCCGTCCGATACGCTCAGGTGTGCCAAAAGGCTCAATACTCGCGCCTACCCTCTTCAACCTGTTCACCAGCGACCTACCTAAGCTCCCGGGAGTCGAGGTAGGTTGTTATGCTGATAATACAGTCATCTACGCCTCAGGCTGGCGGCCGAGTTTTCTCAGAGATCGCATCGAAGAAGCCGTTAGCACACTCAGTGATTGGTTTCTTCGATGGCGTATAGGTATTAACCCCGATAAGAGAGCAGCGATACTTTTCGATCCTAGAACTCGCGATAACAAGTTAAAGCCCATAAGGCTATACGATTCTGAGATACCTTGGACCACCGAGGTCAAGTATCTCGGCGTCATTTTAGACAACCGTTTAACGTTCGAGCCACATATCAAAAGAGTGCGAGATAAAGCCGCTATGGTCTTGGGTCGCCTACATTATTTACTCTGTCAGAAGAGCAAACTGTCCCTCAGACATAAGCTCACAATATATAAAGTCTGCATTCGTCCGGTAATTACGTATAGTTGTCCGGTTTTCGCCCACGCGAAGAATCTAGATACGCTTCAGGTTTTGCAGACCCAGGCTCTGCGTAAAATCACCGGTGCTCCTTGGTTCGTCCGGAAGGCGGATCTCCACAGGGACCTGGAGATGCCGTCTATCTGGGCGTATATAAAATCACTTACAAATAGCTATTTCGAGCGAGCCGCGATTCATCCCAGTCCGTTAGTGGTATCCGCCGCGAATTACGAACCCGTGCCCAACGCTGGGCGTTATAAAAGACGTCCGCGACACATTTTCACCGACCCTCCCGACGATATCACGTCAGCGAACGATCAGCACCAGCCTGTCCCTCGTAACAGAGCGTGCTCACGGCCACGCCCGCGTAACCACAGATCGCGCCGCCGCGGTCTGGGGGTTAATTTCGCTCCCGCACACCCGATTAGGCCTCCCACGGCAGCGGCTCAAGCCTAGGTTCGATCCCTCGGTAGAGAGCCCTTGAGTGCGTTGCTTGCGCGATACGGTGACACACCCATACATCACTGCTACAACACTACACGATCACCTCCACACACGTGCACGCCTACACGTTACACATCTTGGTGGAAGGGTTATTTTTGTTAAATTTTTTTCCCTTATCGAACTGAAAAACTCTCAATTTTTCTGACAAAAATACATGCAGGAGTTGTTGAGGCGGATATGCTTGGTACACATATACGTTTCAATAACTCAAACATATATGAATAGTTAGCTAGGTTAGCTAAGTTAGGTCGCGATTTTTGCATGCAACGGGCAACACCCAAGCCGAGGTGTGCCGTGCACCCTTGAGCTGGTTGCCAATATAAAATCGGTTGAGTGCCTTAAGCGCTCGCCTTAGTAGTCCGGTGAAGCTGTTAAGACCTTGCTAGGTCAATAGCGTAGTCAGTTCGAGAAAAAAAAAAATACTTGAATGGTCCTTAATTGTGCAATTTGAAGAAAACTATTGCAAGGATACACTATAACGATTTGACAATTCTTGTTAATAGATAATTAATCACAGAGATAATAAAATAAATCAACATAGCCTAGTAACGAGAAGTACATGTAAATATTATCCAATTTTCTTCAATTATGTTACTCATAATTCATAAATGTAGATCTTTTAAACTTGAGATACAAAAATAAATACATATGAAAGAACTGTACGTATTTATTTAACCTAATTCAATATCACATTAGCACAGTAATTCATAGTGCTAATGCATATATAAGTAACACACGTCTTACGGTGATACACTATATGATTACATTAGATGTAGTTAAAACTGCAACTATGCCGCTGATGAGACAATAATCATGTATTGGAGTCAGATATCCACGTGACCGCGACCTCAAAACCTAGCTTAGGGAATATATGAATGTAGATTGCATCTGCAGCAGCCCAGCGAAGGTTTCAGAAATACGAAGCACGTGCCTACGCATGAGAGAAGCGATTTCAACAACGTGATAAATTCAGAGCAACGGTGTTCAGTGGTGTTACGAAACGTGACTATCCCTCGAAAGAAACATTGAACTTATTATCATTTTTTAACACGATTTCCACTAAGTTAAACACTTTATTATTCAAATTACTTCTAGTGTGAGCTTATCGTCTACAGGTCATAAAGGAAGGGTATAGATATCCGATGGGGCCCCTAAAACAGGGTGATAACCCTAACATAGTGCCTTTTGTTTTGTCATGTTTTGGAATGAACCAGTGCACCTATTCCTGAGAACTTTTAAAGCTGATATGACAGAGGTGATTGGCAATGAAAATTATAAATCTCTTGGTCTTTTTTATTGCACTGCACTTACAGCATCAGGTACAGGACCGTCAGTTTGTCATACTTTGGGGTGTAAGGGGTGTCGAGTAAGATCTTAAGACTTGAGACACCCAAGCCAACCTCACCTGCACGTGGTGCACCCTGCTGATCAACGAACGAGGCAATGGCGATAGCGGGGTGGTAGGGTTTTACAGCTCGACTGGGTCGCAACCACCATGTACATGGCGAAAAGGCCCGTCATAGTGACTCGCTTTTGCGCGTCGCGTTTCGGAATCAGCCTGTGCATATCCAGTACCAGACGACTTTCGTCATTATGGCCGGCATGACAACGGCGACTGACGATGGATGATCTGTCTCTCGGTGATCGCCACTGTTTTTGGATTGTACTATGCTTACCATCAGGTATAGTGCAGTCACTTTGTCGTGCTTCAATAAAAAAAAAAACTGTATAAAAAATATTTTAGTATGTTCATTTTCTAAGAGTTCCTAGTCTATAACTTTAGAACTCTAAACTATATTGATGTAATAGTAGTCCGGTGAACCTTGCTAGGTCAATAGCTTAGTCAGTTCGAAAAAAGAAATGATGTAACAATTCAATATGTATTCGTGATGATTGTTATAAACATATGTTATAAATGAAGTTGATTACAAATAAAACGTAATTTTTTTGGGTCATTTGTTACCATAGTTTTTTTTTTAAGTTTTACCGATTTTTGTGATGATCATACATGAAAGATATATGCCATCCATCAATCAAGAGACCATAAAAATCATAAATAATACTTTTAGAAATCATATATGACAAAAAAAAATGATTTAAAATAAAATTACAATACGAAAATAATTACTGAATAACAAGTGCGTGCGAAGTCACGGACACAGTTAGTCATTAATACAAATAAAACAACACAACAGTAATCACGTAGGCACAGACAAGGAATACTAATTTGTGATAACCGCAAACTATGAGACATTCATTCATACCTATTCATATGTACCTAATCACATATACATAATCACAATGAAACCTTAACAATTTTATTATACAGTTATAGTATTAAAGCATTAGCACGGATTGATGTATTAGGTCTTTGCTTATGAACATGCTTATTTGTGTGAAAAATTTAAAGGATTTTTTTTCATGTATTTTTTATTTCTATTAATCGAAGTAATCACCCATGCAATCAATGCATCTTTGCCAATGCAGTAGCAGTTTATTGTTGCCCTTCAAAGAATTCAGCTGGACGGGAGGCAACAAATTCTTCAAAGGCATTTTGTACTGCCTCTCGGGTATTGAATTTTTTTCCCGCCAAGAGGTTATTCAAATTCTGGAAAAAGTAGTAGTCTGTAGGCGCAAGATCTGGTGAGTAGAGCGGATAACGGAGAACTTTCAACCCCAGTTCTTGCAACTTGGAGACCGTCGGCTGTGCAGTATGAGGTCGCGCGTTGTCGTGCAGGAGCAGCGGAGACGAGCGATTGACCAATGCTGGTTGCAGATGTGCCAGCTTCTCCATCATTGTGTTCAGTTCTTCACAGTACACATCTGCAATAATGCTCAACCCGTTTGGTAAGAAGCTGTGATGAATCACACCGGCGCTAGACCACCAAACAGTGACCATCACTTTTCTAGGGGTAAGTTTTCGTTTAGGGCATTGTTTAGGTGCTGGACCAGGATTCAACCGACTTTTTGAGCGCTTGCGGTTATCAAACAGAATCCATTTTTCATCGCAGGTAACAATGTGGTTCAAAATTCCTTCATTTGTGTGTCTGTTGAGCAGTGCAAGGCACGTCTCGACGCGTACTTGGCGCTGGCGATCATTGAGTTCGTGGGGCACCCATTTGTCAAGCTTTTTTACCTTGCCAATTTGACACAAATGAACCAATATTTTTTTGACGCTAACGTCGATAGCTGCTGCTAATTCAGCCGTAGATTGTGTATCATCAGCTTCCACAATCGCTTTTAATTCGCCATTGTCGACCAAAGTCTTCGGACGACCGCAAGGTTTATTTTCCAGGTTGAAATTCCCAAAATGGAAGCGAGCAAACCAATAACAGGTGGTGCGTTGGTTTGTAGTGTTAGTTCGTAAACGTCGTTGATGTTGCGTGCTGCTTGTGCCGCGTTGCTGCCATGACGGTACTCATATTCCATAATTACTCGAATTTTTATCGTATCCAGGATGACAAAAAAGTTTGAAATGCGATGAAAATGTAACACTAATCAATAAACAAATGACTACTCATGGAAAAAGAATTCCATGTATTTAAAATAAAATTAATTTGTATATTAGAATTCTTAGCCAAACAAAAATTATTTTGATTTGAAATGGCCAGTACTGCAGAACGGCAATTTTATTGAGTCTATTATAAATGTGCAGAATAAACTATTGAATTTAGAAAATTTGCATGCAGGTTACTTTTACACCGTAGGTAAGTACTGAAGAATGATTTTTGGAAATTTAACTCCTAAGGTTTGTTTGGAAATCCAGCATGTTTTCTTGAGTCAGTCGATTATTCTTTAAATGTAGTAATATAAAATAAACATATTATATTTTCAATAGTTATATCTAGAAGCAGTATGGAGTAATTAAAACATAACATTACTTGTATACTTATGAAAGTAGTAATTCGGTTTCTTTTTCTTAAAAATTACATAATTCAACAACAATTCCCTTTTACCCCGAATGCTTTCAATTTCACCAGACGATTCCAGTTTATTGTTCAAATTATGTTACAAATATTTACAGTTGTATAGAACTTCGCTGGTTGTAAACAAAATGGTCCGTTAAACTAATAGAATTCGGTCATTATTTCTTTGTTCTTCAAAGAAAATGAAATGCTTTATTATATCCCTTAAAGTAAATTACAGAAAGTGTAACAAATCAAACACAATAGACCTTCAAAAATAATAGTTCATAAAAACCAAAAGGCTTCTGTCTGTAGTTAAAAGCTCGGTTTATGCCAAGCGTACTTCCTTATTGTTGTTTAGAGTATTGATAGTTATTCAAATACTGCCTACCCCCTCTAGCGGTCGCACGATATACAACTTTGTTGAATTCTGTATAAGGTATAAACCTACAAAGATCTTATATTAAATACTTATATCTTAAATACCTACAAAGATCTTATATTCTTATAGTTCTCTATTTCATATTCATTCATCTACCTTCCTTTGTTTTAACTGGTGCAACTTGTTTGGTAACTTTAAATTGGAATAAATAAATCGTAATAAAATATAATTAAAATTCTTGTACTTAGAATACTAATAACAATAGCTTTATGGTTTAATTTAGTTACTTATTTTGAACAGTTTTTTTCTCGAACTGACTACGCTATCAACCTAGCAAGGTCTTAACAGCTTCACCGGACTATTTATTTTAAACAGGCAATTTCAACATAACTCGTAAACTATTAACGCCTTTGATAACTTTAAATAAGTTGCTGAATGTAATAGAATCTTTTCAAATCATATAAATGCATTGCTGACCCAAAACGGACTAAGATTTCTTCAATGTTAAAATAAATATTAGTATGGTATTTGACCTGAAGTAAAGTAACTGAAATGTTCATAATCTTATAGATTTGTCATATAAATACCATACACAAAAGTCACATTATACTAATAATTCAAGTCAACATAAATATATTTATTGGGGGCACTATACATCCATTCGAAATTTTGAGAGGCCCGGCACGGGTTCAGATAAGTAAGGGCATTATTATATGTATTATTTAGAGGATGCTAGATAGCATTACATCTCTCTCATGCCTATTAATTTTCACCACGGTGAAAGAGGATAGATAATGTTCCGGCCGCTCACGAAAGTTGGCCAAAGTGAAATGACCTCTGATGACCATTTTGGCAGTTGCGTCATTCGTCGAGGCTTGAATTCAAAGTTTGTGTTTTTTGTACTCTACATAATAAACAGAGTTAAAGGGAAATATTCAATGCCAGAGAGTGATATTTATAATATAGTAAATGTGCTTATTACATTCTAATGATATATAAATGAAAGATTGTTGCAATATATAATTGTTAGTGTTATCTACTCAGTAACCATATATGTATTACCTTATATAACTGTTAAAATCTTAACATAATCATTTGCTTTGTATCTTAGGCATTTGGCAATCCCATTTTCGACTCTTGTTGAGTTTAAAACAGTCGTTGCGTTACTACTCCTGAATGGTGCTTCAACGAACTCGAAGTAGAAGCTGTAGTCCGGTGAAGCTGTTAAGACCTTGCTAGGTCAATAGCGTAGTCAGTTCGAGAGAAAAAAAGAACTCGAAGTAGAAGTAAGTAATCCTTCGAAATTAGTATTACATACAACTCGCACATACTACGTTTTGGAGAACAATTTAAATGACTCCGCAATACTCAGCGCCTACGACAAATTTCAGAATCTGTAACTATACAACACTTCTTTATTTTGTTACTAGCTTTACCCGCAGCTCCGCACGCGTTTTTAAAATTGGTATTAAATAAATATAAAATTGTGCGACCATGTACAATTATACAAATGCTCTTTAAAACAATTGTAAGTACGACACGCACTCCACTGTATTAAATGAAGTTTATCATCTGCAACATATCTGGAACCTTAACCTACCATATAACTATCTCAGTGCTTACTTACACTGTATTACGCACTAATGCAACAATAACTTAAAACATTATTATAAAGATTTACATTTAATATACATTGCTACAATAATTAAGATTTTGTGACTATACAAAACATAAACGCTTGTCTGTGCTGCAAGAAATTTTATTATGGAACTCTTTAAGTAATATGTTTATGGTTTAAGATCTTATTAGGAAGACCTCTTCTTCTAAGTTGCTAATAATTGTAATGTCGAATTGCAAAGAATAACCTGATAATTATTTCTTGAATTAAAAATAAAGTATGATTTGAAATCTTGCTAATGCAGATAAAGTCGCGGATAACAGCTAGTTTAAAATAAAATAACCTCAATTACTTTTTATAAGGTTCGCTTTTTACCAGTGAAAGTCCCGTGGAAATAGGTCTAACCGTTTTGGATAAAGTACTGTGGGCGAAGCCACGGTTAACAGCTAGTATAAATTAAAATTGCCTTAATTACTTTTTATAAAGTTCACTATCTACCAGTGAAAATCTCGTGAATATCGGTGTAACCGTTACGGAGAAATCACTGTGGGCGAAGCCACGGTTAATAGATAGTATACATTAAAAATGCCTAGATTATATTACATCAGGTCAGATATCTGCCAGTGAAAGTCCCGTGAGGATTTGTCTAACCGTCTTAGAGATAGCCTTACGGGTGAAGCCACGGTTAATAGCTAGTATAAATTAAAATTGCTTAAACTACTTTTTATAAGGTCAGCTATCTGCCAATGAGAGTTTTGTAAAGATCGGCATGGAGATAGTGCTGCGGGCGAAGCCAGGGTTAACAGCTAGTCAAAATTAAAGCAGACTAAATTACTTTTTATAAAGTTCGCTATCTGCTGGTGAAAGATCCATGATAATCGGTCCAATGTGAACATTACATATATAAATACTAACAGTGTGCCAAATGGGGTTTGTCGTCACTAGCATATTTGGAACCTTACCATATAACTATCTCAGTGCTCACTTACACTATATAAGACACTAATGAAACAATTACTTAATATCTATACTAATATATAAAGCTGAAGAGTTTGTTTGTTTGTTTGTTTGTTTGTTTGTTTGGTTGAACGCTATGATCTCAAGAACTACAGATCCAATTTAAAAGTTTCTTTTAGTGTTAGATAGCTCATTTATCGAGGATGGCTATAGGCTACATATCATCACGTTAAAACCAACAGGAATTGAGCACTAATTAAGAATGTCAAAAAAACGGGCTATTTTTTAAGCTTCCGCTGCGTGTTAATGTCAGTATTATATGCGTTGCCATGGTAACGCGATAACATTCTATCGGAAATATTTTCATGGTTTATTTTGTGTTCCTACTCAAAAGGTTTGTTCTACGTTAGTTTTGTTTTCAATTTTTTATTATACGTGGTACGTTTGTGTCGGAAACATTTGTAAATTTTATTTTGTGCTGATATTCTAAAAGGTTAGTAGTAATAATATTCGTCCATCACAATACAGGCGAAGGAATTAATCCATACTGCCAATTCTGAAATTGTCAGTATAGGTAGTTCTTATGTATTCTCTATACATAAGCGCCAAATCTTCTATATAATATTTCGTAAATTTTTATCTTCTAATTTCAAGCTTACAGAATACATGCTCCATGGCATTATTTTTCATTTATTTCACTCATGCATAATAAACAAACCATATTACATAAAACGCCGCCAATTTAACACAACATAGAGTAAAATAATACAAAATTATGAATAAAATATAAAATCCCTACATAACACTGACTGAAATCCCGTCAAAAACTCCTCAAAAAGTTTATTCTACGTTAGTTTTGTTTCCAATTTTTGGCTTGTGATATATTGCGTATTATGTATTATAAGAATAAAGCGTGTGTATATAATATTCAAATAAATACTTTTTGATGAATACATATATCTGCGGTGCTACAAATATCAACATTTTTTTTTGATTCTGTCGATATATCTGTTTGTTTATTTGTTCCGGGTAATCTCCGAAACAGCTGGACCTATATGAACGGTTTTGTTTTCTTAGAAATGATTACGCTATTGACCTAGCAAGGTCTTAACAGCTTCAATGGACTACAAGTAATATTTTAACTGAAATTTTACGGGCAAATAACCAACTAATTAGCTGTTTTAGCGAGCGAAGCTAGCGAGTTCAGCAGACGATACCCGATATTATTATCTATACAATAAAAGATTGAACACATATTGTTCGATAATGTATAGCTTAATATTTTCATTACTTTCTTATATAGTGTAAGTGAGCAATGAGGCTGATACATAGATAGTAGTTTAAAGTTCCAGCTATGTGGCTTATGATAAATTCCATCCCATTTACCTATTACTGTAGATGATGTGCGTGTCATACTTACAAATATTTTTGAAAGAGTATTATTGTTATTTACACATCTAATAACAATTTTACATTTATTTAATACATTCAAAAAACGCGTGCGGAGCCGCGGGTAACAGCTAGTGTTATTATAAAGATTTACATTTACATTAAATTTAATATACATTTCTATAGTAATTAAGATTTTGTGACTATAAAAAAATAAACGCTCATCTATTCCGTAAGGAATTGTATTATGGAACTCCTTACGTAATACGTTTATGCTCTAAGATATTATTAGGAAGACCTTGTCTATCTTCAAAGTTACTAATAATTATAATGACGAATTGTAGCCAATAACTTGATAATTATGTCTCTAATTAAAAATAAAGAATGAGTAGAAATCTTGCTAAATTTCATACAGACAAAATCGCGGGTAATAGCTACTTTAAAATAGAATAACCTCAATTACTTTTTATAAGGTTCCCTGTCTAACAGTGAAAGTCCCGTCCAAAACGGTTCAACCCTTTTGGAAATAACACAGCGGGCGAAGTCACGGTTAAAAGCTAGTATAAATTAAAATTGCTTAAATTACTTTATATGAGGTCACCTATCTGCCAATGAAAATCTCGTGAAGATTGGTCTAACCGTTTTAGAGATAGACCTACGGGTGAAGCCACGGTTAACTGCTAGTATAAACTAAAATTTCTTGAATTACTTTTTATAAGGTCAGCTATCTGCTGATGAAAGTTTTATAAAGATCGATGTAACTGTTTTGGAGATAGTGCTGTGGGCAAAGCCAGAGTTAATAGCTAGTTTAGATAAAAATATACTAAATTACTTGCTATGATGTTCGTTATCTGCTGGTGAAAGTTCTATGAAAATCGGTCCATCCGTTTTCGAGATAGCATTGCAGACGAAGCCGCGGTTAACACTTAGTCTAATTTAGAGTAGCCTATGTCACCCGCTGTAATTTCAGCTATCTGCCAGTGAAATTCCCGTCAAAATCGGTAGAGCCGTTTCGGAGATTACCCGGAACAAACAGACAGATAGACAGACACAGACCGACAAAAATTTTAAAAGTTGCATTTTTGTTATCAGAAGCGTGTATATGTTCATACGCAATCAGTGAAAAATATTTATTTCGCTTTTACATACAGACACTTCATTTTTATTATATGTATAGATGAAGTGGCGCTGAAGCGCATGGATTATAGTATAATACATATATTAGTACTAGCTTTCTCTCGCGGTGTCCCTAGTATTAATGTACATTTGTTCTATCCCTTGGGGACAAAACTTTTCCAGGATGGAATATATTTCTTTTCTACACCCCTGACTACATGCGTGTAAAAAGCGTACCAAAGAAACTCACATACGCAATTATAATAATATTAAGTACAAACAAGGATTACAAATTAAATTATTATTTACTTTTTTTAATGATTAATAGTTACTGTATCATTTAAGAGGTACAAAGCAAGAATATCACTTTCCGATTTTGCACAAAAATAACAGTTAATAAGTACTTAAACTCATTTTAAAGCAATTTTAGGATTTGTATTTAATTTTTCTAGTTATTAATTTTTTTATAAGGTGGCAGTCACTTATAATTGTTTTATTATCAAATGTCCTGAGTTAAGTATATATTTCATTTCCTATCCTATCCTCCTATCCTATCCTCCTATCCTATCCTATCCTCCTATATTATCCTATTCTATATAGTTTAGAGGAATTTTTCCGATACAAAATACATATAGGAGTTGTTAAGGCACGTATGCTTGGTACACATGCATGTTTCAATAACTCATATACGTATATCTAGATAGCTTAGCTTAGGTTAGCTCAGATAGGTCGCGATTTTTGCACAAAACAGGCAATAGCCCAAGCCGAGGTGTGCTGTGCACCCTTAACTTAGTCGCCCAAACATCCCAAATTGGTTGAATGCCTTCAGCGCTCGCCTCAATAGTTCGGTGAAGCTGTAAAGACCTTTCCAGGTCAACAGCGTTCTCATTTCGAAATAAAAAAAACCTATTTCATACTTATATTATAACCGATTGAATCTTCCTTTTTACACCCCGCAGTAATTATTGTCGTTTTTAAATAATGCCACATATACTCATTACAGTCTTACCGATTTGTAAACATGTATCTAATTATCATGGAATTTATTAATAGTTTAGTTAATATTAAACTAAAAATGGATTGTTTAACTGTTGTTTATGTTGTATTTATTTACATCTATTGAAATACCTAACTTCAATATTCGAAATAAAATACTTTTTGATATATTTTGTATTCATATAAGCTCCAAATTTATAAATACTTAAACTTTGATACTGTATCAAAAATTAATACATTACGAGGTAGTACATAAATCTGATAATTTAAAATATGTTTTTAATATAAATTTAATATGTTTGAAATATTACGTAATGCCATTTTATTTTTACTTTGGTGTTATATGTAATTAATAAACAGAAACATAGACTGTTAGCTAACATTGATCTATCCGTTGACCCAAAGTTATCTATAATGAATATACTAGGGCAACGAACTTATCGAGTGTTATTATTATTTTTTTAACTCTTTCGTATATGAGATTTATTTTTTTCAAAACCTTGCTTTAGTGTTACGTTCAAGTTTATCACAAGCCGTAACCGCGGCGCAATAGACATGGTTAAGGAAGGATGAAGCCGACCTAGTTGTGGTTCTCTGACCTCCGCCGCAGCCTAGCATGCTATCTTCGTTCTCTTTCACGCCGCAGACGACCGAATACGCTCTCTCCTTCTCTCCCGGAATATTTTCGCAAAACGCATTTGGAAAATGGCACAGCGCAGAACATGGAGGCGAGATGACGAGGTGCGTGCTAATGAGTAACTCGTACTTATGTTTCAACCCGCAAGTCAGAAATAATTCACCTGCGTACATTATTTGACAAAGTTACAGAGATTTAAAATACTATATAAAGTGATTTACTAAATACACTTATTAACTAGCTTTGTTTTATCTATAAATGAATAAAACACAAAAGAAAAATTAACCAAGTATTAAAAGTTACTACATAAATTATAAATTTCTCTTTTTCTATGCATTGTAGTAGAATAAACGTTTGGCCATATTCGCATCTTATATTAAATTATGATGGGGTTTGAGATAGAAAACACCGAGCTTAGAAGAGGATTCTTACGTGCAGTTGCTAGAATATATCTTAACGTGATTAATAACAACTGTTTTTTTTATCGAACTGACTACGCTATTGATCCACCAAGGTCTTAACAGCTTCACCGGACTACGCTAGTAGCAACTGTTATCAGCTGTTACTATGGGCTAACGCTAACACGCAGCGCAAGCTCTCAAAACGAAAAAGACCCGATTTTGAAACATTCTTCATTGGTGCTCCGTTCCTGTCGGACTTAGCGTGACGATATAGAGCATATAGCCTTCCTAAATAAATGAGCTATCTAACACTGAAATAAATTTTCATATTAGACCACTAGTTCCTGAAAATAGCGAGTTCAACCAAACAAACAATCCTCAACTTTATAATATTAGTATAGATATAAAAAATTAAAAATGTATTTAAAAAATATGATTGGAAATTTAGAAAAAAAAAACAATCAAAACCTTCATACAAGTAATGTCTTCCGAACCCAAGTATATGTAGGTAGCGACGAAACGTCCATGTGACGACACCTTAGTAAAAAAATTCAAACTCGGTCATTAAAAACAACGATGTTGTAAATACATATAAAGATACGAACGAAGCTTAGTCTATCATTACCAAACTCAGTTAAGAAAACGTATTTATTCATAATATAGAAGAGAAGATTTTTGATATGTGGTAGAGCCACGCTGAAGCTATTACCTCCCTTCCTCTTTCCTTCTTTCCCTTTCCTTCCCCTCCCCCTCTCCCATATACAGGCTGGCAACGCACTTGCGACTTCCCTGATGTCGCTAGTGTCTATGGACGGTGGTGATCACTTAACATCACGTGACCCACTAGTTCGTTTGCGTCCTTTGATATAAAAAAAAGAAGAAAAGTTCTATGGATTAATATTTAACTAGTGGGACCGGCGGACGTTATCTCGCCCTGATAATAAAAAAAAAACCGTGACAAATTATATACTTAAACCTTTCTCACGAATCGCTTTATCTACTGGCGAAAACTGTATGAAAATTCGTTCAGTAGTTTTTGAGTTTACCGTGAATAGACAGACATATGTGGAGAAGATTTTATCTTATACTATTATTTTAATTAATATGTAGTGAGAAATACATACTATAAATAAATTACTTGTCAAATAAGTATTCGGAAAAGCAGTGTTAATGCAAATATCCAATTGAATCTTATTTGTGTATCCGCTGGGCCTACGATCTATCTCATTAATCGAATCAGAGATACGGTTTTATTCGTTATAAAATTATTCATGTATGTACATAATTAATTATGAAATAATGTTCATTAAGCCATACCGAAAAACTTTAATTACCTACCTTTTTAGATTATTAAAATCTTTTAATTCACCGAATCGTTCTATATGAAATGTATTTGTGGCGTCATAAGCAATGATATTACAAATATTGTTATATCATTGGTCATAAGGGGTTCACTAATTCTGTTTTTGACGTTTGTAAATCAAGTCGTCCGCCGCGTCTGTCTTTCTCTCTGTTCGCGATAAACTCAAAAACTAATATAGGAATATGTTGACATATAGAATATGTGTATAGAATGTGTAAGTAAACGTTTATATGTGTGTATATGTTTAATAGTGATTGTGTATAGACTTATTTGTCAAATCATATTACTAACAAATTTAGCTTGTAAGTTTGAATATGTACATATACTGCCCACTAAGATACTTCTTGTAAAACACGCTGTGTAATCGTTTTCTGGCTACCAAGATACAGGCTCTGCCTAGTTTGGTAACCACTGTAAAAGAATTTTAAAATGTACAAAAATGTTGATAAATAAATTTTTGAAAAAAAAAACATCGGATTTTCATGCAGTTTTCGTTAGTAAAAAAATTTTCGTAAGGAAGGGTTAAGTGTATAATTTGTCAATATTTTTTGTAAATAGGTCAAAATAAAACGAACGTGTTGGAAGTGTCGGAAGAAGTCATGCCGTCTGGGAGCTTTCGTCGAAAATGCTGCCTAATCCCTCTAAAATATAACAAAACAATTAAGATAATAGACGATGCAGACATGGTCGCAGGTATCAGCAAGTATAAGATAAAAATAATTACTCTAAATTATCCCTAAGAGACTGAACCTTCGTGAAATTCATTTAGACTGGAGTCATTTTTTAGATCTGGAATTGTGTGCTAAATTAAAGGTTTGACTAGAGTTATTATTGTAAACGTCTGGAAACTCCTGTATACGACGGTAGTCTGGTGAAGCTGTTAAGACCTTGCTAGGTCAATAGCGTAGTCATTTCGAAAAAAAAAGCGCATTACTTCTAAAAGACTTCGTTTATTTGGCTTTGATTTTCTTGTTGTGTTCTATTATTCTGTACTTTTGTAAAAATTTTAGGGATAAGTGATTTTTTTATTAAATATCTGCATATAATGAGTGACAAATAAGACACCAGGAGGATTTTCAAATAGAAAGATTTGACAAATTAACGTAATTGTTCCGTTGCCATTCTATGTTTATGTTAGTATAATCGTACAAAGCCAGGGTGGTGTGCTAGTCTCATATATTAATAGTATTTCATAGTATGTTCTATATGCATTTTATAATTTATATGAATCACGGTATAATTTATTTCGTGTCTATTTATTTTGTTGTTCTTGTTACAGGCACAACACCTTTGATTCTTCTCTCTAGAACATATTCATCTGAAAGTTGACTGAAAGAGATTGTTATCAGCAGGAGACCCCGCCCTTTGTACTAATCAGATATGTCTAGTTGTATACAACGATATACACTAAAGTTTAAATAAATGGGGTTCGAGTTTACACGTGGGAGAAATGAAATTTAGTATTCTGATTAATTTTTAAGAGAATGGAGATGGTAAATATTAGTTTTTGGTATCATTTTGTAATCTTCTATACTATAATAAAACTGTAACAAGTCGAAATCTGTACATTAAATATTTTCTGAAAATGTTACTCAGGGTAGACTATGTTATCGATATAGAAGCCAAAAATAATCTTTTTACAATTTTTGTCTGTCTGTCTTTCTGTCTGTCTGTCTGTCTGTCCCTATGCACACGCATCACTCTGAAAGTACTGAACCAATCTTGACGAAACATGACATAGTGATACCTAATATAACGAGATTACATCAAATGTACTTTTTATCCCATAAAACGCAAAGAGTTCTCCAGGATTTAGGATTAAAGTCTAGAATCTAAGCTCGTAATACTCTGAAAGTACTGAGCCATTTTTAACGAAATTTAACACAGTGATAACTGATATTACAAGGCTATATCCAGGATACTCTTTGTCCCATAAAGCACAAGGGATTCTCCAGAATAACGAAAAACAAAAATTTGTAGTTAACGTAACTAGACTTTTTGGTGACACCTTAGTACAAGAGCCGGCAACATTAAAAGAACAAGAATTTTAGAATACCTGGTTCTTTAATATATCAATATATATTTTTTTGTATCATAGGAGGCAACCAAACAGGTGGGTCACGTGATGTTAAGTGACTACCACCCTCTATGCTCTTGCCAACCTGTATATAGGGGAGGGTAAGGGAATGCAAAGAAGAATAGGAAAAGAGAGGTCGGTCTCCGGCGCTCTCACTGACCAAACGAAACACTACAATGCATGCACTGTTATTTCACGTTGGTTTTTTGTGAGAGGGTGGTATTAGTCCGAAAGTACACTTGGTAGCCGGTTAACGTTATATTTTCAATGCCCATTTTGATTTATGAATTGGTTTAGGAACATTTTTTTCAGTAACTTTTAAACGCAATTAAAAGCATGAATTTATTATAGTCAGACACATTTCTTTATAAACAATCGTATATATTATACCTGCTGATATATTTTATAAATAAAAATAATAAATTTCAAGCCAATTTTTTTTCATAGCAAAGAACAAATTTCATTTTATTATTATTTTAAACATTACTGAAATTAAGATTTCACCATATACAATGCAACAACGATAAACGTAAACGTATGACTTGGGATTGACGCCATCTTAAATATATGCGTCGTCGACCATCAGGCTATACGAAACCGAAATACCTTGGGCCGGTGAGGTGAAATATCTCGGCGTCACTTTAGATAAACACTTAATTCGATTCACACACAGATAGAGTGCGAAACAAAGCCGCTATGGTCTTGGATATAAAACTTGCATCCATTCGATTATGACGTACAGTTGTTCGGTCTTTGCACATGCGCAAAATCATATTCAAAAGTTGCAGATTCTCCAGATCCGAGCCCTACGTAAAATCACCGGTGCCCCATGGTACATCCGGAATAAGGATCTCTACAGGAACCTGGAGATGCTTTCTGTCTGGGCGTATATAAAATCACTCACACGTAGTTATTTCAAAAAGCCGTGAATCAACCCAGCCCTTTAGTGGTATCCGCCGCGAACTATGAACCCGTACCCAACGCTGCGCAGTATAGAAGACGACCGCGACACATTTTTACCTTCCCTCCTGATTCAGTCACGTCAGCAAAAGATCAGTACCAGCCTGTCTCTTCAAACAGAGCGTGTTCACGCCCACGCCCGCATAACCACAGATCACGCCGCCGTGGTCTGGGGGTAAATTTCACTCCCGCACACCAGATTAGGCCCCGCTCGGCAACGGCTCAAACCTAAGTCCTTTTCCACGCGATAAAGTGGCAAAAACTTTACATCACTGCTACAACATCACACACATCACCTATACACACGTGCACGCCTACACGCTTACACGCTGTTTTTTTTTGCAGAGAAATAAACGACAAACAGTTCTACCCTTATTTTTCCCTATCTTATCCTATCCTACATCCTTTTTAGAGAATTTTTTCCGACACAAAATACATATAGGAGTTGTTGAAGCAGGCATGCTTGGTACATATGCATGTTTCAATAACTTATATACGTATATCTAGATAGCTTAGCTTAGGTTAGCTCAGATAGGTCGCGATTTTTGCACAAAACAGGCGACAGCCCAAGCCGAGGTGTGCCGTGTACCTTTGAGTTGGTCGCCCAAACATCTCAAGTCGGTTGAGTGCCTTCAGCGCTCGCCTCAGTAGTTCGGTGAAGCTGTAAAGACCTTTCCAGGTCAACAGCGTATACATTTCGAGAAAAAAATGCGTCGATAACATACGCTGCCACAATTATCACTATCTTTATATCTATATCAGCCAGTGCTGCACTAAACTATACCTATAGTTATATTCTATACATGTATTATTTTTATAGCAATAAATCGACCTAAATATTGAGTTAATAACTGAATTAGTGTGAAAGATGGAATTTGTACTTATATAAATCTAAATATAGTAATAATAAAATTACTGCTATTCTAACATGGGTTAAGATTACTTTTATTTTTATTTCCAAAAAATAGCATCAAGCATATTATTTTCAATACCAATAATGTCTTTCAATAATAAAAAAAACATCCTAAAATTATTTAAAAATCAATATTTTTGTCTGTAAAGTTACGATATGCACAAATAAACGCAACTCTTACCGGCAGCCAGATAGCCTGTTTTTCAGATGAATATAATATATAAAACTGGCTTGATTGATTCTTTTCGGTATGGCCTCTGCCTATGTAGGTAATTTCGCCAATATCAAGTGTGACAAATACATGTTATAAATTTAATGCCAAATATTTAGTGTAGCAACGTAGAATAATCTACAATAGAAACATATCAACATGAATAAATTACTAAAAGGTACTATGTTGTGAGTGGTACAAAGATTATTTATAAAAATATTTTATAAATATATTTAAAATACGTTTTCGAAACAGTTTATAACTCTTAAACAATAGTTTCAAGCAAGTGACATTTGACGCATGGCGCGATGTTTGACGCTTCGATTCGGTGTTCATATATTTTTCTTTAATACAATGGAGTATAAAAAGGTTTAAATACAAGTTGAAGATAGTTATGAGAAAGTAAGTGGTAGAAATGTATATTTAGTTTTATGTAGGTTACTTTTTATCTTAATTGATCCTGGTAGATGATTTTTTCTTCTCGAAATGACTACGTTATTGACTGAGCAAGGTCTTAACATCTTCACCGGACTACAAACAACGGAGTGGTAGATGATGCTACGAACAGGTACTAGGCTTATTTAAAAAAAATCACATGTAATCTGGTAATGTTTCAGTTGATCCGTGGATAGTTTGGATTTACAATAGGAAACGGTAGTTGTGGCTGCAATCGGGTATCAGTTTTATTCAATTTTTTCACGTTTAAAAATACAGTTGAAACCAGTGATAACCAATTTGGTGCAGACGAAGTTGCACGGGTCAGCTAGTATATAATATGTATCAATAATGTTGATAATATATAACATAGAATATTTTTTAAAACTGCACGGTAGGCATTATGATCTAATAAAACATATTGTGCTGTAGATTTCAGTGTTTCTCTCTCTCTCTCTTTACATATATTTTGATGATAGGTAAACTATATAGAAAAGCATTCTACCTCATTCTCTCACACACTGAAACCTATCTATACATTTATAGCTATCCCTTTTTCGTTACACATTTTCGTTTCATAAAAACCAATTTATACCGTCCAAAGTTGTACTTCAGAAGAAATATGTATTTATTTTTATTACGTATACTTTGAATTAGAGTACAAGAGTTTGGTAAATAATTTCCGCATGATTGTATCGTATGACGTTACTGCCACCTTAACGGGAGCTTTCCATCTCATCGCGGTGCAGGGTAACGGGATAAATCCCTTCGATTTTAGTTTCGTATGCCTTTCGTTTTCGTGTGTTGTGTCGCGTTTGACCCGAGCCCACCTGCGTTCACGTCAGTTCGCCGTGTGATCGGGTTTTAGAAAATGAAATTTGGTTCGTGTCCTTCTTTATAAGGCGATGTTATGGTTCGTTTGTGGTTACCGCTATTATGAAACATTCGTGACACTTCGTTGAAAATACGGCTCAGATTATTACTATTCTGAATGTTCTATTTTGAATATTTGAATTGAAATGTAAAGAATACGTTAAGCCCTTGTATTTGTGGTTTTAGTCAAAAACAAAGTAAGCTTAAGCTTAAGGCACTCAGTCGATTTCATTTTGGCAACCAGCTCAAGGGTGCACGGCGTACCTCGGCATGGCTGTTGCCTGTTGCATGCAAAATCGCGACCTATCTTAGCTAACCTAGCTAACTATTCATATATGTATGAGTTGTTGAAACGTATATGTGTACCAAGCATACACGCCTCAACAACTCCTCCATATATTTATTATCGGAAAATTGAGAGTTTTTCAGTTCGATAAGGGACAAAAGTAAACCCTTCCACTTTCATGTGTAAGCATGTAGGCGTGCACGTGTGTGGGGGTGATCGTGTAGTGTTGTAGCAGTGATGTATATTTGTGTGTCACCGTATCACGCAAGCAACGCACTCAAGGGCACCCTACCGAGGGATCGAACCTAGGCTTGAGCCGCTGCCGTGGGAGGCCTAATCGGGTGTAATGGGCTTACATTCATTCGGTATTTGATTATCATATATTTTAATACATAAATATGGTAGAAATATAGTATCGAATAACATATATTCATAACGGTATTATTAAAACGATAAAGATTATTCACAAAACCATAGATAGCATTGTAATTTACTAGAATAGTATGGTATGATTTAACATTGCATTTATTTCCATTTTTGAGGTTTGAACGAGTAAAAATACTATCATATAGAAAATATCTTATGAAATACACATAAACTTGTAGTAAAAATTGTAATTAGTAGCTACCAGTGGTAAAGAATTACTGTACAGCAATCGATAAGGACAGCACTATGTATCCCGCACCGCGACGCAACGTGCTGCGTTGATATCTCGGTTTACTGAAGTAACTGTACTCTTTTGCGTCATTTTCAAGGACGTTCCAACAACCCACATGTATGTGTGTCATCTTATAACTGTAGTGCTACAATAAATGTTGTTGTTCAATATTTTAAAATATTTAAAAAGTTCGTTCTTCCTTATATGTAAATTAGATCACCCGAGATGTCGTTTCCGTTATTCTTTACCTTAAAAACATTTAAAATATTGCATGCAATAATATAATTTGTTTATAAAAATTCAATATAAACCATAGTATTTCTTTTACTTTCCCCCTCATGCGTAACACATCGCTTGCCTTTTATAATAACTTTATATTAATCTAGCTTCTGCCGGGGACTTCGTCTGCGTGTATTAGTTACTTTGGGCTAACGCTAACATGCGGCGGAAGCACTCAAAAGAAAAAAAAAACGATTTTGAAACATTCTTATTGGTGCTCCGCTCCTATTAGTATTGGCATTATTATATATAACATTCCTCGATAAATGAGCTATCTAGCTTTTCAAATCGCACCAGTAGTTCCTGAGATTAGCTTATTCAACCAAACAAACCCGCCAGTTTTATGATATTGGTATAAATTACTACTATTCTCTTGTACATAACTCGAGCCGTCATTCAAATTACAATAATTTTTGACAGAGTGGACCGATTTTAATGAAACAAAAACTAAATTACTCTCTAAGATATGATTGATAGTTTTATTTATTGTAAGGTTTTATTTATGATTTTATTAATGGAGTTTTATTGTAAACCCAGTACTTTAGCAGTGACGAGTGTTCATACAAACAGACAGATAGACAGACATATCTAAAAATGATTGAAATTTATTCTATTAGCCACTCCTAGACACCTACAATAATGGTCTTCACGAAGATCGAGTAAGTACAGACACGTTCTATTTTCATTCTTATTATACATATGTATAGATTTAGCTATCGTGATATTTTATCTTAGACCAAAGCTTAGCATATAAACGATAAAACAAAAAAGATTTAATAAGCCTCTACCGTTTTATTAGTATATAACATGTATATTCAAAACGAATAAATATTTATGTTGATTTAGCAAAATGGCACAGATTATGTCCGACGATAATAATCCCGAATCAACGACAACTATTGAAAAATAAATAATTAGTATAAACCTAAATCTTCCTAATGAATCACTTTATATACTGGTGAGAACCGCATGAAAATCCGTTCAGTGGTTTTTGAGTTTATTGCGAACAGACAAACAGACGTGCCAGATGACATAGTTATATATGATGATTTACTTGATTTATAGGCTGGTTAATTACACACAACAATTAATGTGCAAATGACAAGTACGTATTAATTAAAAAAAACTTTATATGATATAATATTATGACTATAGCACAGTGATAGAAAATCATAATAATTAATTATATCGATCAATGGCCACGTGACACAACGAATACGGAAACCAGTATTAATTAAAATAGCGCATAGGTATAACAATGTAACCGATATATAAATAATCTATTGTGCGACTGATTTCAACGTTATGATGATGTTAATCACGAAACAAGACAAAAAACATACATTCAAGAAGTTAATTATTAGAATCAAAGTTTAGTTTTGTAAAATAATTAACTAAAACTTAATCATGTTTCCATAATTTAATATATTTAAAAATAGATACAATATTATTATTTTTGTAAGCTTAGCCTTTGCCTCTGCCGTAAATTCCACAATTCTGCCAGTGTCATGTACATAAAGATCAACTCTCACGATAATAGATCAATAAAAGATTCTGGAGTTCATTCTAGCGCCATATGTCTAACAAAGAACAATACACCATTGATGTTAGTAAGTTCGTAAACAA
Source organism: Antheraea mylitta (assembly GCA_014332785.1). Classification (NCBI taxonomy): domain Eukaryota; kingdom Metazoa; phylum Arthropoda; class Insecta; order Lepidoptera; family Saturniidae; genus Antheraea; species Antheraea mylitta. The sequence continues at coordinate 855,397 of JACEII010000034.1, forward strand.
CTAACTTAGTAAATATATATATAGTACAGGTAAGTATAATGCAAACAATAATTAGAGCTTAATTTTATTTATATTAGTATTTACACAGAACAGAAATAATAGGAGTGAAGGAGAGGTAGAGAAGGAATTGCATACAGGTGGGACGAGATATCTCCTGGGAAAGTACACCTAGACGCCGTGAGGGTTTCCACCCTTACGTGGTTGATATTCCCGTAATTCGTACGAAGCGATTTGCTTCCACATTCAGTATACGTACGGCTAAGGAGTGGAATTCACTCCCGGCGTCTGTCTTCCCGACATCTTATAACTTGGGAGTCTTCAAGAGTAGAGTGAATAGGCATCTAGTTGGTAAGCGCGATACATCGTCTGCCTCATCGTCATTTACCATCAGGTGAGATCGTGGCCAAGCGCGTACCTGTTGAATATAAAAAAAGACATCATATAACGAAACGCGCCGATTTGGACAATCACAGAAAATATGGTCCAGGCTTCTTTTATCTAGACCACATTGTTACAGCGAGTGATACCGAAGTTAAATTAATACTATTATATTATATTTAGAAATTTGTAATTTTGAATGTCACTCCGAATTATATAGAATTTCACTATCTACGGAAAGAATAGCCGTCATAAATATGGGTAACGCGGCTCCGACTGTCCACGTAACTCTTTTCATGAACGACCGCGACACGGCGGCATTGAGCCGCGTGGCCCACTTTACACTAACGGTACTATCGAGTCCTGGCCAAAACATTGACGTGGTAAGCGAATATTTCCGCTAATTAACCTGTAACACTCGGAAACACATTATGAGGACTTTAACCTTCATAGTAGACAATTTTGTTTTAAATTATAGGGATCTATATATTTTTCTATTTTTATTAAAATGATAATTTCTATAAATGAAATTTAAATTACTGATATGATTTTAAATACAATTATTATTATTAATTGTAAGTTCTCGAACTGTCTACGCTATTGACCTAGCAAGGTCTTAACAGCTTCACCGGACTACGAATTATTAATTGTAGTTTTTTGAAAAAAAAAAAAATAGTAAACATATTATTTTATTTTTAGCGTACATAACAGTTCAAATAATTATCCTTCTAGAATCTTTTGAGTAATGTTAAAATTTTTATAAACAAAATAACGCAAATTTAATTTTATTACAATATGTAATCGGTTTTTATAATTATTATTATAATATTCCCCTGTCTATTATTTGATAATCAATTATTTGTAATGTTACGTTGCTATAATGTAATGTGGTAGGCGTTTTTATGTTGTAAATTATTGTGTATTCTGCCATCTATATTCGAATTGTAACACTAATTACCAAATTATTGAACAAAGATTTTGTTCTAATAAAGTTTGAAACTTAAACACAAGAGGGCAGTAATATTCAATTATTGGAGGCGTTAATTTAATCTTTTTAAATCGTAGTAATAATATACAATTTCCACTAAAGTTACGAATTTCTAATTTAAATCGTATTGTGTGTTATTTCTATCTGGAGATAATTTTCTACTAAAAAATTTTTTTGATTCTAATCTTTTTGATGTGTATCTGAAAAACTGAAATCGGAAAAACAGCATAATAAAGAAAAATAATTATGGAATATTTGTAGGTAACGTTTAATATGATCGTTTACCTATTATATATAAATACTAGTAGCTTCTGCCCGCGACTTCATTCTCGTGGAATAATTTACTTTGGGTTAACGCTACTAACATGCAACGGAAGTTATGAAAAGGAAAAAAAAAGATTTTGAAGCATTCTTCATCGGTGCTCCGCTCGTATTGGTCTTGGTGTGATACATATAACCTTCTTAGATATATGAGCTATCTAAAACTGAAAGAATTTTTCAAACTGTACCCTACTGTACCCTTTCTACCCTTCCTGAGATTAGCGCGTTCAGCCAAACAAACCCTCCAGCTTTGTAATATTAGTATATATGAAAGCAATTTTGAAGGATAAGAAGATATAAGATATTTAACACAAATTCGCGGTAGAAGTTTATTCATTAGTTAGTTTCAAGTTTCAAGCACATTATTTGAGTGGTTCAAGATAAAATATGATATGAGTCCTAAAGTAAAAAAATTAAATATATTTTATAGTAAGATGTCATATGATAAATTATTAAAATAGATTGACGGTAATATTGTTTTAATTGAATGTAATAAATACGTCAATAAAAGAGAAATTACATTTTGGGTTTATAGTTAATATTAATACAATACAGTACAATCTTCGCCAAACTTTTTGACCACTCCTAAATACATTATACTAGTTGCGTAGACAAGAAATTTAGGTATAAATATGTATCATATTATATCTATAAACTAGAGATAACAGATAAAAACTAACTTTATATTCCTATAATATTTTTTAAAACTTTGTTTTGAATTAAAGTCCTAACTATATTATGTGTCACCACAATCTTAGGTATATTCAAAGCGGCCCAAAAATAGTATCTATTGAGGATTGTATTATACCTACAATAAGAAAAAGAATAAGATATTTTTATCGCCATTAACTTTAAGATGAGTAAATTATTAGCAATTCCGGCATTTTGGATTAACCACGACCTACTTTCAGAGCTGAAAAAAATGTACTACAATTTTTTTTATTATTTCCTAAAACGAATAATGATTATTATTAAATTAGGCCTTCATTTAATGTATATACGTAATTAGATATCGGCTTGTTGTATACATTATAAAGGAAGCATAATTCTCGCTTTTAAATAATTTGGAATTAATTTATAATATGTGTAGGTACGTAATCTGACCTTATATGGGTACAAAGTAACAATTTAATGTAAAGAAATTCTGTGTGTTGTTCTTAGGCAAATATGAGAAAAATAATAACTATATGTTCACCTGATATAAGTCACGCTACTTAAAGTTAGACATTATATATTATCATAATATACCAACAGTACAAAGTGTATTAATATGTTATTTTCCACTCAAAGTCGGTAACTAATTTGCATTAAAATATTACAAACTTCTACGTACGTGTAACGCAACTACTGGATTTCCTTAAACGTTTCACTTCTAAACATGTTGTGTATTAAAATGCCAAGTATTAAATATATTATTATGATCAGGTATATCCGAGTCGCTCGTGACCACGTCATGTGCATACACGAATGAAAAATTAATTAGAGTCGTCCTCGAAAATTCCGAACTAGTTTAGGAAGTGATTCCTAAACTGCTTAATTATACAGCATGAATTAATTTTAGACCACATTCTTAAATCGATTCACAGAAGGAAGGTAACATTTTTCTGAGCGTATATACATGTATGTTTATTTCTTTGAATCACCTTCTAGTCTACGCGTTGTGATAGTTTAAATATACGAGATTACGTTAGCTTTAATTTTATGAAAGTGATATAGATTATATAATATTTAACTTTGACATCTTTATAATATAGATATAAAGAAGAAAGATAAATATAACAAACATTACAAATAAGAAAGGAATCTACATTAATATCTAGCTACCCGCTTCGACTTTGCACGAGTGTACTGACGAAAGAAAGCGAGACGAAATGTTGTCTTTACAATACGAATATGTGATAAAATAGAATGGCAACTGAACAACTAAACGTCAATCGGTATATCTATTAATATTTTTAAAAGAGCTCCTTGCTGCCTTCTCACTTAAAGCCCTTTTTAAATGGCGTTTATTTAACTTAAATTGTTCACTTATTCGTATGAGTTTTGAAACATTCTCTTTCATTTAAACCTTCTCCTGATATTAACAGACAAAATAAAAGAAGAGTTAAACCAATAAGTGGCCAGGCTCTCTTGAGATTTTTTTTCGAACTGACTATGCTATTAGCCTCGCAAGGTTTTTTTTCTCGATCTGACTACGCTATTGATCTAGCAAGGTTAAGACCTTAACAGCTTCACCGGACTACTCCTTTCTTGAGTGTTGCGCTTACATACAGTTGGCAATTTATTTAAGTTTATATAAATTCTACCTACTCAATGTTATTTTAATGTGATACTGAGCACATGCTAGTAGTGACTTATTTTTCGCCAATGTATTAATTTTCATAAACTATTACAATGTAACAACAACAAACTATAGTAATATAGCTATTCATATAGATAACCGTATACAGGTTTTCAAATACTTTCATCTCGAAAATAGATTTACTTTTTTCGATTGGATGATTAATATGATTCTATAAATGTTTATATAATCATTAACGTTATTAATTGTTTGCACTTTTTTTTAATCAATACATCATTTAAGGACAGATATAGTTATGTTGTTGGTACCAAACCAAAACGTTTATGTTTTTAACTTACAAAAGAATTAAAATTGTCCTACGGTTGACAACCACATTAATATGCTGTAGTAGGTATAATAAGTAACATTGCAGCGCTGATTTTTAATGGGATCCTATACGATAGACGAACGTTCAATTGTTAGATATTCATGTAACAAAAATTCAAAAAGAAACATCCTTTAGGTTAGTTAACCAAAAACATCCGAAAAATAGTTAATAATTATAATTCAGTCCAAGTAGTATTGATAGTCGATTTGATTAAAGTAATGAATTTTGGTGACAATATTATAATAAATCATTACATAGTATAAAAAGAGGCTACTCCGTTTGTCTGTCTGTCTGATCACGATATACTCAAAAACTTCTGAACGGATTTTCATGCCGCTTTCATCAGTAAATAAAGTAATTCATGAGGAAGATTTAGGTGTATAATTTGTTTTTTTTTTTTTAATATTATTAGGACGAGACAGCGTTCACCGTACCCGCTAATGATTGTATTGGTAAATAATGACCTGATGCTGGCAGCTTTGTAAATATAATCTAACTAAGATTATTTACAAAAATTACAAATTTTAAGTGAATATTTTAGATATTGATTTCTTGCATTGATTTTCTAAGGTGTCAAAGTATTAATAAATATAAAAAGTAATAATGAATATCTATGGGTTCAAGGTTTCAAGGTGAAGTGAAGCAAGCGGAATCTCCCGAAAATGTAGACAGTAAAAAATATTAAAATTGAAAAATATTAAAAGTTTGAGATTCTATTGACGTCAATAGATGTCGGGAATGCAAATACATCATTTTAAATATGTCATACATTGTTTATTTTTTGCTACCTAACACAACAGTAGAATAAAGTTGGTACATAATTAGTATATGTGGTATATAAAGTGTACAACTTTATGTACTAATAACTTAAATATATATAATACTATAAATACATATAAATACTAATACTTAATTTCGGGCAGTAATTTGAGTTAAATTCTTTAAAAAAATGTGAGTACTAAACAAATATACCAGGTGTTAGGTTAGTCGCTTAGCGCTGAGGGCGATACGAGGATACCGAACGGTGTCCTCGGCGGCGGCCATCGTGCTCGCGGGCTCCCTTCCCTGGGAGCGGGAGGCGGAGGTTCTTGCCGCCGTCTATAATTATACGGCGGCTAAGAGACGCCGAGGGGAGCCTCCAGCTCCCAGGGAAATCGAAGCCTTGAGGGTTAGGGTCCGGCAGGACGAACTGGAGAGGTGGAGGCAGGACCTGGCGGACGCGCGGTACGGCAGGTATACAATTGACGCCGTCCGTCCGGTCCTGTCGGAGTGGATCGGGAGAACTTGGGGCTCCCTGACGTATAGGCTGGTGCAGGTGCTAACTGGGCATGGGTGCTTCGGGTGGTACCTGCACCGCATTGCCCGCAGGGAGCCCACCGCCGCATGCCACGAGTGCGGCGCTGCGGTGGACACCGCGCAGCATACCCTATCAGAATGTGCTGCGTGGGACGAACAGCGCCGCGCTCTGGTTGCGGCGGTAGAAGGAGATCTTTCGCTGCCGAGTGTCATCTCCCGGATGCTCGGCAGCGAAGAAGTGTGGAATTTGATGGCCTCCTTCTGCGAGGAAGTCATCTCGCAGAAGGAGGCGGCGGAGAGGGCCCGCGAGATGGACCCTCACAGCGGCCGTAGCCAGAGACGGGCCGGAAGAAGGGGGAGGCAGAACACTCGCCTACTCCCGCTACCGTAGCCGGACCTGAGGGGATGTAGCCGGGGGGCTCATTCCCTCACTGCACAGGTCTGGCTGACGAGGGGAGGTGACTGGTTGTGTACCCAGTCGCCTCTCTATAGTAGGACGTAGCCTGGCGACCAACTTGCCAGGCAGCCGCAGGGGCGGTTTCAGGAAGAAAGCTAGAACGTTCCCTGGCCGCCCCTAACATGCGGCCGACGGTACACCGTGGGGTTTTAGTCCGTGCGAGTCGGACATAACCCACCCTCTCCCCCGGGAGGGTGGGTATCCGTTAGGGATTTCCCCACGTTAATAAAAAAAAAAAAAAAAAAAGGTTAGTCGCTTACAGTATTCTAAGAGATTATAGTTCATGACCATATTTAACAATAATATGAAAACAAATACTAATAAACAACAAAGAGAAACTATGTTAAAGTTGTTTCTAAGACTTTCAAAACTATAAACACTAACGTAATAAACGTAGGTGCAATGACCGTTGCCGAAAGCTGTAAGGGGCGACCCGGATTTAATAATCTTCGATAATAAAACGGACAACAAGTCCTTTTGTTTTTCATGTGAAAGTGAAATCACCCGACGGTCATTGACACTGTGCTTTAACCTAGATGCGTAGAGGATTGCATATAATTTTTGTATTTATAAATGATATACTGGAGAAAAAATAGAGAGTAAAAAGACACCAATTGTTGACAAAGAAATCTAAGCATCTCGATGTTCTTTAGTTCTTGTATATCAACAAAATTTACTTGTGGTGTGGGATCGTATAGCGCTTTTTTTCTTACAAGTCGACGGTGAACCAACTGCAAGGCGCTTTGTGAACCAAGTTTTTTTATTTCAAACCATATTTTATTATGATTGTCATGCGGTTTTCACCATCACATATAGTAATCCATGACGAAGGTTTATTAGGCTATGGATATGTATTTTCAATATATTTTTATAAATAGTCTCTGTGCCACTCATACCACAGTACCTATTCCGTTTTGATACCTATGTTGATATGTTGCTATTGTATATTAATTCCTCATGTTACAATGAATATTTGGTACTAAGTTTATAATGTTTATCTGTCACACTTGACATTGGCGAAATTTCCTACATAGGCAAAGGCCATACCGGATAGAAATAAGAGGAAGGTTTAAGTATGTAATCTTTCAATTTTTTTTTATTTTTTTATTATCAGGGCGGAATAACATTCGCTAGGCCCGATAATTAGTTATAAATTTAATTCAAGTCTAAATTTGATGATTTCGATTTAAACTTGATAACGTAATTGAAGTTTGATGATTAATTTTAACAAAGATACAGAGTTTTTAGATTATGGTAGACCAAAAAACAAATCAAAGATGAAACAAAAGCGAAATATATTTGGCAAAAAAAGGTTAAATATTTGGTGATTTTTGTGAATATGTAGAACTATTTGTAATTATCAACATAATTGAAAAGGAATGCCAAAGACTTATTATTTAGTTTATCTGAATAAAAATAGTTACATAAGCAGCGAATTGGTTATTATTTTTAAATTATTAATCAGGTTGTAACACAATTTTATAAAAGTGATTATTGCTTCCATAATAATTATTTCTAATATTTGGGAAATAAAATGAATGACCCTTTACATTTTATTTCTATTTTTTTAAGATTTACTATGGTATTTATTTTAATTTAGTTAACTTTAATAAATCCTTTTCTAAAAACAGACAGAAGCTGTGATATTTTTTTTTCTTTATTTTTGGCAACCAATCTTTTAGATTATTGCCACCATTGTCGTGTAGTTAATAATATTACAAGTGTCGTGTGACTAATTCAATATTCTAACAAGATGGTGGCTTGTTAGAAGCTTCCCGGAAGTTTTTGTGGCATCACAGAATTTACATAATTTTTACATAATGTACAATAAACTAACTATATTACGTAAAACACACCAACTTTATAAAATAAAGAGTCACATAACACAAGATTATGAATAAAATATAAAGTCCACTATATGACAGACTAAAATCCCGCTAAAAACCATCCCTACTGTTAACACTACAGTTCTGCGCTAGTTTTTTTTTTCTCGAAATGACTACGCTCTTGACTCAACAAGGCCTTAACAGCTTCACCGGACTACTAGTAAACTTCTTTGTGTTTGCAAGGAGTATTATTATTAAAGAGAATAAGTCTCTTTAATCCGTAGTTTTTTCTTTAGCTGGTATCCATCTATAGAACATATATTATACAACATATAGGACATTAGAAACCATCAATGTTTTTAAAAAAACGTCTATAACGTCTAAAAAATGTCTTTGATGCGGCTTTGAGATTCTTCGATAATTCATGAGATAATAACTCTCGTGATAAAATTAGTAACGATATTATAATAAAAAAAAGATTTATATTTAAATCACAGCCAATCGAATTTTTCGTACATCAACTTGCAGTTCGATTTCACAAATTTGATAACACGGCGTACTCGATTTCCTTGATGCAGCAAAAATCATTTTTGCATTACAAGCCGGTTTTTCGTTTATATCATCATATACGAAACCCAAGTTAAACGACAATCCTGGTGGTATTCGTCTGCAGCGAGATAAGGTCAAGTTGATGAATTTAATTTGTTCTAAATCTGGTGTCACCTTGAAAAGTTTAACAAACACTGGCCCCAGTGTGACATTGCGAAATGTTATGTGGTCTGTAACGACACCGCCTCTTTTATATTCGATTCTAAATATAGGCGGATATGTGACAAGACGAGTCTCGCAAATATACGATGCAGTTTTACGTAGTGGGCTCGAAAAATATTTAGAAATTTCAATGAATCTTTCAACTTGACCTTTATAAGGTTCGGTTATTTCATTTTGTTTTTGGTCTTCTTCAATCAGATCAGAAGTTGTCTCTTCTTTAAATGAATGGGTATCACCATTCGGTAATGTTTTTTCAACTGATATGTTATTTCCGATAAATGGATATAGATCTTTTTCTGGAATTTTGATTGGAGAGTTTTTTACGGCGTTCGTCATAATTGATTTACATTCAATTAAATTTTATTTACAAATTGTGCATAATGAAACTGGACTGGAATTTTTGATAGACAGGATTGAAACGTCACAATTTTGACTAAAGAGAAAATTAAAAACAAAAAAATTACATAAATCGAAGGTTTTATAGGCGAGTTATTGCAATTTTATCTCAATTTTAAATCGTTTAATTGTCGAAATTCAATCATATTTCACTATCTTAACTGGACTACGGCGAACCCAAAACGAAGAGCTATGATTTTAGCGGTCTATGTATGCCTATATGTAAGTATGTCTGTTTGTATTTACGTATGTTCCTCCGTAGAGCCTAAACTAGTAGATGGCAATCGATTCGTTATTATGGCCCAGGTAACATAGGCTATATTTTAAGCAACTTTAATAAGAAGTGTTAAAAAAGTTAATGTTTTAAAATTAAAGAAACAATTTAGAATAATTATAAAATTATAGTGATTATGAACAATATAAATAAACATTTTCAAATTCAATTTCAATAACTAATAAATAAATAATCAACCAATGGTTGAGTACGTTATTCAAATTTTGTACATTTTAACTTTTCTTGATAGGTATTTGTATTCATAATTATTCGACTAGGGCAAAGATAGATGTATTGGTTTAGCAAGGTCTTAACAAATTCACCGGACTACTAAGGCGAGCGCTTAAGGCAGTCAGCCGATTTTATTTTAACAAATAGCTCAAGGGTGCACTGCAAACCGCAGCTTAGGCTTTTGCCTAATAAGATACACTAAATATTTATGCGTAAGTTAGTGAGATTATAAGTGTATCAAGCATATATACCTTAATAACTCTTATATGTATTTCGTGTCAGATAACTTTCTTTTGATCTAATTCAGTTCGATAAGGGAAAAATAAAACCCTTCCACTTTCATGTGTAAGCATGTGTGCGTGCACATGTGTGGAGGTGATATGTGTAATGTTGTTGCAGTGTTGTAAGATTTTGTATCCCTGTATTCGCGAGAGCAGCGTACTCGAGGACTCGACGCCGAGGGACCGGACTTAGACTTAAACTGCTGCCGAGATAGGCCTAGTCTGGTAAGGTGATTGATGAATATATTTGTTTCAATATTATTAAAATCTAACAAAAAGTTCAAAAAACTGTAACTTGAATACGGAAAAACCACTAAAAGGTAAGAAACAAGGTCGTTATTGTTTGATACAATCATCTTATTGAGTAAAACAAGTCATATGATATGTTAGATATTTCTATTTATTTAGTTCTATTGAATTCTTCTGTCACTTCCACATTCACAACATTATAACTCAATACCAATGACGTAGCCATGCGTTATCAACTAAAAAAAGCAAATATTTTTGTTTTATACACAATAAAGCATTTTTATCTGGGGTTAAATTTCGATTAGAATAAATACAAACAGACAGACAGACATTTCTCAAATTCATTGAAATGTATTTTATTACTTACTAGCTGACCCGTGCAACTTCGTCTGCACCAAATTGGTTATCACTGGTTTCAACTGTATTTTTAAACGCGAAAAAACTTAATAAAACTGATGGCAGTTTGGAGCCACAACTATCGTTTCCAATCGTGAATGCAAACTATCCACGGATTCACGCAAACATATACCCAGATTATATGTGACTTTTTTCTAAATAAGCCTAGAACCCGTTTTTAGCATCATCTACCAGGTTCATTTAAGGTAAAAACCAACCTACATAAAGCTAAATAAACATCTCTACGACTTATTTTATCATAACTATCATCAACTTGTATTAAAACCTTTTTATACTCCATTGTACTGAAGAAAAATATATGAACACCGCGTCAAAGCGTTAAACATCGCGTCGAAGCGTCAACTGTCACTTGTTTGTAACTATTGTCTAAGAGTTAGAAACTGTTTCGATAACGAATTTATATATATTTCCAATATATTTTTTTTAATAATCTGTGTACCACTCACGACACCTTCTGGTAATTTAGCTATATTTGTTTGTATTGTAGATTATTATACGTTGTTACACTGAATATTTGTCTGAAAATTGCCTACATAGATAAAGGCCATACTGGAAAGAAACAATCAAGCCAGTTTTATATATCTTAATATTCATCCGAACAACGTGCCGGCCTTGCGTTTATTTATGCATATCGTACCTTTATAGACAAAAATATTGATTTTTTTAAATTCTAGGGTGTTTTTTTCACTAACTTTAAAACATTATTAAAATGGAATTATTATTGAAATATTTTTTTGTTATTGATAATAATGTGCTTGATACTATTTTTTTTGGAAATAAAAATAAAAGTTATTTCAAACCATGTTGGAATAGCAGTAATTTTATTAGTATTATATTTAGATATAAATAAATAAGTACAAATTTCATCTTTTAGACTAAATCACTTATTTACTCAATATTTAAACGGATTTATTGCTATAAAAATAATATGTGTATAGAATGACTTAGTTATAACTATAGCTTAGTGCAGTACTGACTGCACGATAACTCCAGAGTAGGCACCTCTCGGCAGCGGCTCAAGCTTAGGTCCGTTCCCTAAGCGTGGGTGGAGCCCTTGAGCACGCTGCTCACGCGATACAGTGACACAAAACCTTACATCACTGCTACAACATCACACACATCACCTATACACACGTGCACGCCTACACGCTGTTTTTCTTTTTTAGAGAAATAAACAACAAAGAGTTCTACCCTTATTTTTCCCTTTTATTTTTTCTTAACGTACGGAAATCCATTATGGATACCCATTATGTCCGACTCTCACTGACCACGATGTACTGACAGACCGTGTTGTTGGGGTGGCAAGGGATCGTTCTAGCTAATCAACCTTATAGAACCGCCCCAACGGTCCGCCCGGCGTAAGATGGCCGCCGGGCTCCTTCCTATAGAGAGGCAGACTGGGTATACACCAGCTGCCTCCCTTCGTCCGCCGGATCTGTGCAATGAAGGAATGAGCCTCCCGGCTGCATCTCCTCAGGTCCGGCTACGGTGGCGGGAGGAGTTGAGCAAAACGCTGCCTCCTCCCACCTGTCCTCCGTTGGCGGAGAGGGCCACTTAGAGGGTCTACCTCACGGGCCCTCTCCGCTGCCTCCTTTTGCGAGATGACCTTCTCGCAAAAGGAGGCCACTGCTCGCCACGCCTGTTCTCTGCCGAGCATGGCCGAAACCACGCCCGGCACTAACAAATTCCCTCCCACCACTGCCGCCAGAGTGCGGCGTTCTCTCTCCCACGCAACACACTCGGAGACCAGTGCAGGTACCACCCGAAACAACCGTGTCCGGTCAGTACCTGCACCAGCCTGAACGTCAGGGAGCCCCACTCCCGGTACCCTTATTTTTCCCTATCGTATCCTATCCTATATAGTTTAAAGGAATTTTCCCGACACAAAATACATATAGGAGTTGTTGAGGCACGCGCGACAGCCCAAGCCGAGGTGTGCTGTGCATCCTTGAGTTAGTCGCCCAAACATCCCAAATTGGTTGAGTGCCTTCAGCGCTCGCCTCAATAGTTCAGTGAAGCTGTAAAGACCTTTCCAGGTCAACAGCGTTTACATTTCGAAAAAAAAAATGGCTGCACGATAAAGATAGCGATAATTGTGGCAGCGTATGTTATCGACGCATATATTTAAGATGGCGTCAGTCCTAAGTCATACGTTTACGTTTATCGTTGTTTTGCACATTTTGAAATCTTAATATCAATAATGTTTAATAAGATGAAATTTGTTCTTTGCTATGGAAAAAAATAATTGGAGAGAAATTAATTATTTTTATTTATAAAATATATCAGCGGGCATATAATTGTTTGAAAAAAAATGTTCCTAACTTAATCATAAATCAAAATTAATTAAATCAAAATACGCTTTAAAAATACAACGTCAACCGACTACCAGGTGTCCTAAATTCTGTATTGATAAATCGTGTAGGTGGTAGAGCCACGCTGAAGCTATTACTGGTTTTAGCATGAATGGGTTGACTCGTTCGGTCTAATAACACCCTCTCACAGAAAATCGACGTGAAATAACATTGCTTTTGTAGTGAATTGTTCGGTCAGTGAGAGCTCCGTAGGCCTACCTCTCTTCCCCATTCCTCCTTTCTCTTCCCTTATCCTCTTCCTCCCCCATATACATGCTAGCAATGCACTTGTGACACCCCTGGTGTTGCTAGTGTCTATAGACGGCGGTGGTCACTTAACATCACGTGACCCACCTGTTCGTTTGCCTCGGTTAAAAAAAAAAAAAATTAAAGAACCAGCTATTCTAAACTTCTTGTTATTCCAACGTTGCAGGCTCTTGTACTAAGGTGTCTCAAAAAATTGTAGTTACGTTAACTACAAATTTTTTTTTCGTTATCCTGGAGAACCCCTTGCGTTTTATGGGACAATGAGTATCCTGGATGTTGCAGGGGCAGTTTATCAGGTCAGTGAGCATGCTCGAACCCTGGCTGCCCCTACCATGCGGCGGACGGTACACCGTGGGGTTTTAGTCCATGCGAATCGGACATAACCTACCCTCTCTACCCTCTCCCCCGGGAGGGTAGCGTATCCGTTAGGGATTTCCCACTTTAATAATAAAAAAAAATCCGTGATGTAGCCTTGTAATATCAGTTATCACTGTGTTAAATTTCGTTAAAATTGGTTTAGTACTTTCAGAGTAATACGGGTTTAGATTCTAGACTTTAATCCTAAATCCTGGAAAACTCTTTGCGTTTTATGGGATAAAAAGTATATTTGATGTAATCTCGTAATATTAGTTATCACAATGTCAAGTTTCGTTAAGATTGGTTCAGTACTTTCAGAGTGATTCGTGTTCATAGGGACAGACAGACAGACAGAAAGACAGACAGACAGACAAAAATTGTAAAAAGATTATTTTTGGCATCTATATAGATAACATAGTCTACCCTGATTAAAATTTTCAAAAAATATTTAATGTACAGATTTCGACTTGTTACAGTTTTATTATAGTATATAT
>JACEII010000034.1:869819-887226 GCA_014332785.1 Antheraea mylitta
ATTTAGAAAAATCTAAAGTTAGTACGCAGTATATGTACATTCTTATTATATGTATAGATATAGAAATGATGGAGTTTCTGTATTCTGTACTGCGAATTTCTGTAATCTGTACTAATATTATATAGAGGTAAAGTTTGTAACGTTGTAGGGGGTAATCTCAGGAACTACTAGTCCGATTTGAAAATTTCTTTCGATGTTATATAGCTCATTTATCGAGGATGGTTATAGGCTATATTTCATTACGCTAAGACCAATAGGAGCGGAGCAGCAAGGAATAATGTTTAAAAATCGGGTTTTTTTCCTCTTGACAACTTCCGCTGCGTGTTAGCGTTAGCCCAAAGTATCTGTTCCACGCGAACGAAGTCGCAGGCAGAGGTTAGTCTTCTATATATATATACATATATGTTTTTTTAAACTTTATTTTTGGCAATTAATCTTTCAGATTATTACTGCCATTGTCGCGTAGTCAATAATGTTACAAGCGTCGTCCGATCAATTCAATATTAAGCGTCGTGTTAATCGATATTCTAACAAGATGGTGGATCCCTTGTTAGAACCTTCCAGGAAGTTTTTATGGTATCTTAGAATTTCATGCTTCGTGGTATTATTTTCCATTCACTTCACTTATGCACAATAAACTAACCATATGACGTAAAACACCACCAAATTTACAAAATATAGAGTCAAATAACACAAGATTATGAATAAAATATAAAAACCACTACATGACAGACAAAAATCCCGCCAAAAACTCCTATATATTGATATCTGTACATATAATAAGAATGTAAATGTAAAGTCTCTGTGCTTTTTAGATTTTTGTAAAAAAAATGTTGCAGGTGTCTAGGAATAAGCAATAAAATACGATTCAACCATCTTTGGAAATGTCTGTCGGTTAGTGTGTCTGACTGTTTATTGGAACATGCATCACTACTAAATTATTGTGTTCATGACAAAACCAAGACAATCATAAAACGTATTGTCCAATAACGTTTAGTGTTTGTTTCATTAAAATTAGTTCATTCTATCAATAGTTATTAAAATTTTAATGGCGGTATAGTAATAAAGTACGAGAGGAAATTTATAAAAGTGTTAAATTGTTAAAAAACGACAATTCTTGTAGTTACTACATACTTGTAATGTCTAGTCGTGTAGTAAGTAGGGTAAGTGATGTTATGTTTATGTTTTTGTTACATAAAATTTATTTTTAAGGATAATAAAGTGTGCGGATGTAGTCGCTGGTTACATATAAAATAATAAAGTATGGTAACAACCATTTTTAAATTACTTATGTTACAAACAATAACCGCCTGGAAAATATACCTTAATATTTAAAACTTTAGGTAAATTATTGCAGGATGTTCCCATTGTAGTGGTCAGATTTTATTTTATTTCTATTATTATTATAGCACTATCTCATATTAGGTGGTAATAAATTAATAAAACATTGATATAAATATAAACACAAAAATCAGTTAAGTATCTTTGAGTATCAGTTTATAAAACAGTTATTATTAAATGTTTTTAAAGGACAAACAGAAACAGACGCGTCGCGATTTATAATAGTATTTGAGATAGAAGAGGAATATTCAAAGATGTTGTACTGATGTACATTACGCCTTGTTACGAACAAAACGGTATAAATGATTGTAGGTTGTAGAGGCACGCTGAAACTATTATTGATTTTAGCATGAATCGGTCAGCTCGCCCGGAGTACTACCACACGACCCACAGAAAATCGACATGGAGTAACAAGGCTTGCATTGTTGCGTTTTGATCGGTTAGTAAGAGCTCCTCCAAATACGGGCTTGCAACGTACTTGCGACTCCCTTGGTGTTGCAACTGTCTATGGACGGTGGTGATCATTTAACATCAGGTGACCCACTTGTTCATTTGAATAAAAAAAAATCTATATATTCGATAGTTTCTGGTACAAAATAATATCTGATAGATAGAAATTGTATCTTAAATGTAAATAACACGTGATAGTGTTCATGTCTTTCGAAAAATTGCAAATCGATGGTATTAATTTTGGTACTACAAATAAGAACGTATCTTATTACAAATTATAATCTAATACCTTTAAACGAGCAATTCTTGTATATTTTTATATTTGTATATATTCATGATCTCGGAAATGGCGTCATCTATTTCCGTGAAATTTAGTATGTGGGTAGTTTTGGGGACGATAAATTGATCTAGCTAAATTTAATTTATAGAAAACTTTTTTTTACTAAGATTTCAATCAAAAATGTTTTTTAAAGAACCGAGCTAGGCTCGGTCGCCCAGGTACTTTACTTTATATATAACCTACACTTAGAATTTATTACACATCTGGTAATAATGCTAATTTTTGTATGCTATACGATTTCATAAATTTAATCATTTACACAAAATTTCCTGATTACATTATAATGATAATTATTCGTATACTGCGTACACAAGTGTTCTTAACCTGAAGGCTTGTCATGGAAATGAAAAATTACAGCAATTTATCAAAAATCAGGTTTTAATATATCTTGATAACCTTGTTAAATTCTAGAACAATACCGATTTTAATTTATCATGTAACATGCGTATTAAAATTCGACATTTTCGATTTAATTGGCCTCACGGTTTGTGAACGTTTTTGTTCTCATCAGCATTTAATTATACATCATATGTATTTTAAAAACATTAGAGTTATTATTTTTTTTTTTTTATAATTGCACGGCAAAGTGACTGCACTGTGCCTGATGGTAAGCACAATGCAATCCAAAAACAACGGCGACTGCCGAGAGATACGTCATCCTTCGTCCGTCGTCGCTGTCATGCCGGCCTGCGTAAATGCCTCTTCAAGTTACGCTTGAAGGACCCCATATTATAGGAAGGAGGGAACACACTAGCCAGGAGATTGTTCCACAGCTTCACGGTACGGCAAAGATAGGATGTTGCGAACTTTTTAGTTCGTGCCCATATAGGGTTTACCGTAAAACTGTGGCTCCGTAGACCAGCGCGCGTGGTTCGGTTGTGAAAAGGAGAAGAAGGGATTAAATTGAACAATTCTGCAGAACACTCGCCATGGTACAGACGGTAGAACACGCTCTGTGAGGCAATATCCCTGCGCAGTTGAAGCAGCTCTATAAACTCTGTAATGTCTGCATCATTAACAATGCGGACAGCCCGTCTCTGCAACCTGTCCAAGGCATCCAGTAGGTACTTGGCGGAACCGTCCCAAAGGTGCGAACAGTATTCCACGCAAGGCCGAACTTGTACCTTGTAAAGAAGATATAACTGATCAGGCGTGAAAAACCGTCGCACCTTGTTCAGAATTCCGAGTCTCCGAGATGCAGTGGAGATTACGCTCCCGATGTAGTCCCTGAGATTAAGGTCGCTGCGAATATCTACACCCAAGATATTGAGACTGTCTCGCATTGCGAGCGAGATGTCCTGAAGAGTAGAAAGGGGGGTAAATGGGGATGTCTTGCAAGTAAACCCGCACACCTGTGTTTTGTTAGTATTAAACCCGACCTAATTACTTGCTCCCCATATTGATATGCGATGCAAGGATCGGTCGAGCTCAATGATAAGTTGCTGCCGTCTCTTTTCTGTTTCTCCCCGGCCGCAAGAAGGCTTGCTGTAATATAACTCATGGATGGTACTATCGTCTGCATAGCAATGAATACGGCCCAAAGGCAACATATCATTGATATGCAGAAGAAACAGAGTAGGTGAAAGTACAGAGCCTTGAGGAACTCCAGCGTTTACTGACATGAGCTGCGAATCACATCCTTCAACAAGAACACGAATTCTGCGCTCATGCAGACAGCTAGATATCCACTTGCATAAATTGTCGGGGAGTCCGTACGCTGGAAGCTTGGAGAGAAGACCACGGTGCCAGACCCTATCAAAGGCTTTGGCAATGTCGAGACTGATTGCCAAGGCCTCGCCGTGTTTGTCAATTGCCTCCCCCCAGCGATGCAGCATGTTTGCCAGAAGATCACCCGTTGATCGGTTTTAGCGAAAGCCATATTGTCAATCATTAATCAATGAGTGATCCTCCATGTAGCGGACAAGCTGGGTGTTGATGATCCGCTCCATGATCTTGCACAACACTGAGGTTACGGCAATTGGACGATAGTTATTAGGATCTGACCGGTCCCCCTTCTTCGGTATCGGTTGCACATTGGCCTCCTTCCAAGCCCGAGGCACGACACCAAAGATGTAAGAAAGGCGGTACAAGCGCGTTAGTATTGAAGCTAACTCGGCTGCACATGTTTTTAAAACAACCACTGGGATACCATCCGGACCACTAGACTTCCGGACATCGAGCCATCGCAGTTGCTTAAGAACGTCACGCTGCCTGAACCTTAATTCTGACATAGTGACACCGCAGCAAGGAATGGTAGGCGGTTGCGCGTTTTGATCGTCGAGCCAGGAATTAGCCGCAAAATGATTAGCTAATAATGTAGCCTTCTTTTGCGGTTCGTAGGCCAGTGTTCCATCAGAGTACCTCAGCGGCGGCAACATTGGATGACAAAAGTTGGCTTGCACAGCTTTGGCCAGACTCCAGTAGACTCGACTATTAGTCGGATAACTTACGAGTTCATGACCTAAGAGTGCAACGCGCTGAGCATCCGCTCTAATATAGGCCCTATTATAAACTTTGGTGGCAGAGTTATAAGCTGATTTGAGGAAATGAATATTAGGATCCTTATTAGCGCGGCCCTTGATCCATTCGCGATACGCGGCTTGCTTCTTACTAAAAGCATCAGCGCATTCACGATTGTACCAAAGGCGTCCTTTGCGATTACCGACGATCACAGATGAAGGAATATAGTATTCCATTGCAAGTCTAATCTCGTCGGCAATCGCATCGGCAATCGCTGAAGGATCTTTTCCGTCAAAACACCGTTGCCGCCAAGGAATGGACACGAAATAATCCCGCATTCCATCCCAATCTGCTGACGAGTAGTGCCATACCTTGCGCTTGATACTTACACTCGGTGGAGGTGGAGCGCGTGGTACAGAGGAAACAACTAGGCAGTGATCCGATGCGCCCAAGGGAGCATTGACTGACACATCATACCCAGATGGATGACTCGTCAACAAAAGGTCCAGTAAAGAGGGCGCATGACCTGTGATATCAGGAATCCGGGTGTGCTGACTCACTAGTTAACTCAGGTCATGTGTTAAGGCAAATGCATGGGCAGTTCGTCCTGCATGGTCCGTCTTGGAGGAACCCAACCACATTTCGTGGTGTGCATTAAAGTCTCCCAAGACCACCAATTCCGCAGAGGGAAACTGCTCCTGTGCGTCATCTACTGCCCTACTTAAGTAATCAAAGAGCCGAGTAGTCTCATCATCCCCCTTATAGGATCTGTAGAGGCACACGTAGATACGGCTCTGAGTGCCCAAATCCACGTGTAGCCAAAGGACAGAGAAGGAAGGGTCCTCCAAACAGCGCAAACGACGACAGCATACCTCCGACCGTACATACACACATACACCGGCTTTGGCTTGAAAGTTTTCTTCAAGCGAGTAGCCGGGGTAGTGTAAATAAAATGTGTCGGTCGGACGGCGAATCTGTGTTTCCGTCAAGAAGAGCATTGCAGGCTGAACCGTCTCGAGGTGTTGATGAACGGCATTTAAGTTAGAATGAAGTCCGTGGATGTTAATGAACTCCATTGTAAAAGCGGTGTAGGGGTTGTGCACCGCTGTTGACCCCATACTCGATGTCTGCGCTGTCATATTTTTTGTTTAAGTAACGAGAAGAGCGAACGGCCTTCATTGGAGACCAGAAGTGACCAATGTTAATGTTAAGAACTGCACTGATCCAGCGGATGGAAGGGCCCCCATACCCCCCCCCCCGGAATAGGTCGCCGGGACCCCAATCCGGTCACCAACCGGCACGACGAACCTACCCGAGATTATGCGCGGCATGGTGGTTATCCATGATTGGGCCCCTGTACTGTACCGCGGGCGGCCAGCGGAACAACCGTTTCTACAGGTCTCCCTGGCCGCCGGGTCAATGCAGCTCTCTTAGGAGGTGAACTATCGGAGAATCCCATCGGTACCCGAGCCACGCCGAAAGTCGTCCGGTAAATTGGATATACACCAGCTGATCCCGAAACGCAACGCGCAAAATTACGCGCACTCTTATGGGTTTTTCCACTATTTGTATGGTGGTCGCGACCCAGTCGGGCTTTAGAGCCCTACCACCCCGCTATCGACATTGCCTCGTTCGTTGCTCAGCAGGGTGTACCACGTGCAGGTGAGGTTGGCTTGGGAGTCTCAGGTCTTTAGATGTTATACGACACCCCTTACACCCCCTATGTACATTATTGACTGTTGCACAGAGAAAGGAATTAGTTACAGACATTGAAGTTGTTCATATATTGATCCATCCTATAATAAGCCTTTAGACATCATAACCATTTTGACATGATTTTTTTTACATGGGGAAATTCCTACCGATACCCAACCTAGCCGGGCAGCTGAGGATGAGGTATGTCTGACTTGCACGAACTAAAACCCAATGGTGCCTTCTCACACCTATTGGCCGGGGAGCAGGAGCTGCCAACTGGCACTGCGTGTACTTCCCAGCAGGTATCGGCTCCTTATCAAGATCCTCATCGCCGTCGAGGGGTCAGAATTGTATACCCCTCACGGGAGGGAGAGAGTTGCCCTCCCTGACGATCGTGGGGAACGCATCGGCACAATGCGCATCAACCATACGGACCTGTGCAGAAATTCTGCCAGGGCGCTGGACGTGTCCGTGTCCGCCTCCCCCCGGCCCTCTTTACGGCGGGCTCAGGTTATTATCGACCATACACCGCCGTGGTTGTCAACCGCAGGAGGTGAGCTGGCTGATCTGCTCCTTCTCACTCTCCGTCGTCTCTTTTGTGGGCATAACCGTCTGGAAATATGAGGCCACGGATCTCCACACACTCTCGCTCTCGACCATCTTACGGATGAAGGTCGAGAGTGAGAGATTCAGACCAACCGCTGCGACGAGCTCTTGGCGTGGCTGTTCCCAAGCCGAACAGACAACTAAAGTGTACTGCGCAGTGTCTTCTACGTAGCCACAGTGATGGCACCCTGGTAACAACTCCTCAATTATGCGACACAGGTAGCTCAGCGTTATGACATGCTGTTACAACTATCCGGTAAATCGATAATATTCTTAGCAGCTTTTTTGTAAAACTTAACACTATTTCACAATATTTTTGCTAGTATTTGAGTTAAGTCGGTTCTTTATTAAATTCAGATTTTTTAAGTTTTTGGGGGCATAGATTTAATTCTCACTAATGTATAGAAAGATACCCATAGTTAAGATACCCAATTTCTGAAATTTAACAAAAGTATTGCGAGGCCCCATTGTATAAATTGCGAGTATTGTCCGTTTTTGTAGTAGGAATATAGTATCTAATTCAGCTGATGTCCCCCATAACAAAATACCTTATGACATGGAGTTATGGAAGAAAGTGAAATAGACCAATTTAGTAGTGGCAATATCTGTGACCTGGCGAATCTTACGATCTTTCGTGAAAATAGATCCAGTAGTTCTTACGTAAATTTCTTCTCATTTCTGTTTTTTTCTAAGATACACATATGTAATATATATGTATAGCGTTTCTTGTATGTTATACCGGTGTAAAATCTATTACCACATAAATTTTATCAAAATCCGTCTAGTAGTTTTAGCACGAATACAGTACACACGACAGACAGACAAAAATTTTAAAACCATGGAAATATGTTCTGTTATTGATTCTATGCCCCTCCTCCCAAAGTATTTTTTCTTTAAAATATTTAATGTACAGATTTCGTCCTGTTACTCTTTTATTATATGTATACATTTTTTACTTTGTATACCTACAACTGTTGATGAACCGGTTTTGCGCCACTTATTGCTTTAACACGCAAACTCCACGTGGCAATGGAGGCATCGCCTTGTAAAGCAAGCAATTATAAAGTTTATACGCATTTCCGTGATACATAATTGATATAGATTAATGGTTTTATGCTAGCTTCCACATTTAAACGATTTTTATGCCAAACAACTGGCCATCTAATATTAAATACTTATCATCGCCAAGGTAGCACTTTTACGTTGCCGGCCTGGAAGAGACTATTTCAAACCCCATTTCTGAAGAGACCCTTGTCATAGCTGTGTAGGGAATACCGTACCGGGTAAGCCGTTCCACAGCGATAAATATACCTAGTGAAAATTCTGAAGAACCTAACGGTTGTCACCCTATTATTAGGTTTTAGAGTATGTGGATAAAGAACTAACAGCATCTAGGGGTACGAAATTGGAACGACTATGAAGGTGCCATACTAAAAAGTTCTTCAGAATGTTCTTCATTGTACATGCGGTAAAGTACACGTGAAGATTCATAACTAAAATCATGATATTTACTAGTTCTTAAAATTCTTCATGTCTCAATATTCTTCCACCCCGTAGGAATTGACTTATCAAGGAAGTAAAGGATGGTAAAGTGGTTTTGCGTTTAAGTTAGTAAACAATTTTAACAACAATGATCCATGTGCCTCAACCATACATAATTATTAAAATCAAATATAACGTATATATACGTGTTAGTTCAATGTAGTAATAGAAATGCAGAATTCCAGAAACTAAATCCTTACTAAAATTGTAAACGGGATCGTGAGATCTCTTTATTACGTTTTCAGACCTTAACTGCTTAATCGATTGTCTTAAAAGTTTGCAGTCACGTTATCTGGTGTACAAGAAAGGATATAGGATAAGTTTAACCCTTTGCACTCGAAGGCTCTAGAGCGTAGTCATTTAAAATGCTGGTGACAATTGACGGTCGCGGCTCGTGGATTGTTATACTCTCGATAACAGCAGACGATCGTGGTTTCGAGTTGATGGTAATACGAATGGGAAAAACCTTCGAGTGCAAAAGGTTAATCCAGAAAAAGTAACTGTTCCCGAGAAATACGTTAAATTAACGTCAGTGAAAGCGCGAGCAAAACCTTGATTGAAAACTTTAAAAGAATGCGTAAGAAATTACTAAATGAGTGACTAAATTTTTGCTATGAACGACACCTACAAAAAAGTAAGGTTAGAATATAAATAACATTTATTTATACTTTTTTATATTTTATTCAAAACCAGCTGGTACTGGTGTATCGACAATTAGCGTCTAAATACCATGACCCCCATGAACCTAGCACGACAGAACCAATAAATATTTGAATATACACATAACGTAGCTCATCAAGACAGGGTTTTTACCAAGTCATTGTCATTATAAACCATCCTGTGCTTGTGACAGCAACATTACCACTTGCGGCGTCGGTTAGAAATACTCATTAATTGTTACGAATGACGTCAACGACTCTACACAGATACTTGTTTCTTTATTCTTTCTAAAGAACTATAATTTCACATAATAACAACAGATTGTGTGGTTAGGTTGGCTCTCAAATTTACGTGCCAATCTACCGCACTCATAGTTGTCTGGCAACAGAGCTTTCGTGAAGTTGGTAGCTATAGTGATGTGTTTTTTTTCAATTTTGATAGGTTCCTTCATAGATAATTTATCTTGTTGTAGGGTCCGAACCTTTTTCAAGACTCTTTTATTAGCTGTGGGGTTACAAATCACCTCTCGCAATTTCGTCGATTGTTCGCTAAACCATATACCCGCTGTATATGAAATTTGTTTAAATATCTAAGATGCTTAACATCGCTCACATCTACCATTAGTGTTAACTAAAAGCGTCACGTAAGATTCTCCGTATCTCCTCTTACAGTTTCCACCTATAACAAACAAAGTGATAATTACTGATTGTGTAACAGGATATATAAATGTTCCTTATTTTAAACGACTCCATTCTGTCACACTCTTGTGTAAGGAGATTATTTAAACCAAATAGTTAACTTTTCCGTACGATTTTCAAGTAATTTAAACATTGTCCTGACTATAACAAATACAACCAAAAGCGAATCATCTAAATTGGTACGGCTGTTTTAAAATGATGCTCTTCATATATTCTGCAATTGATTTTTTTATAGAAATTAAAATTAAATACTAATATTTTTATTTCATAAGCGTTTCCGCAGGTCAAAACTTAAACCGAGATAAAATAAAAATAACTAACTCTACTTCATATCTTTCATCTGAAACAATGCCTTAAATACATATATTATGGATTCATATTACTTCTGTTTATCCTACCAATTCAGTACACGTATGTCACAATAAAGTTTAGTAAATCTGTGAAACCAAACAATAACTCTTCAAATGTCACTTTAGTTATTCTGACAATCACAAATAAGCTTTACTACGCGTTTAATAAAACCCACAGATAAAATTAGAAATTTAACAAACTAATAACTACTCTGTATTTTATTTTCAACCACTTATAATTCTAACTCTTGTATTTTGTAGAGCAAAACAAAACGTCATGTACGTTGCGAAACAAATTGTAAAACCTGTTTCACCTCTTTGTTAAAGTGAAGCATTGAACTTGGATTACATTCAAATTTTTATAGCAAATATATTTAAATGATTGGAATAAATGGGGTTTTATAGCTAATTATAATAACTTTATTACATGAAATAGGATCTGTTTTCAGGTATTAGTATAACTGTGTTTAGTTTTAATTTCTCTTTTTATTAATTTTGCTTACAACTGAGAATAATGGTGTTTTTGGCGGGATTTTAGTCTGTCACGTAATGGATTTTATATTTTATTCATAATCTTGTGTTATTTGACTCTATATTTAGTAAATTTGGTGGTGTTTACATAATATAGTTAATTTATTGTGTATAAGTTAAATGAATAGAAAATAATACCACTGAGCATAAAATTCTCAGATGCCAATAAAACTCCATGGATGGTTTTAACAAGGGATCCACCACCATTTTAGAATATTGAAATATTCAAACGACGCTTGTAATATTATTAACTACACGACATTGGCAGTAATAATCTGAATGATTGGATACCAAAAATAAAGTTAAAAAAATAAAAATGAAAATAATATAGGCAAATAATATTATACATTACTATTGATGTTATCCAAATAATACAGGTTAAAACATATCCATAATAATACTAACTACAACATTCGACATCGTCTGCGTTGCTTATTATTTAAAAAAATATGTTATGTAAAGATAAAAGATCATTAAAATAGCTAAAATATGCTTACAAATTTTATTTTGTCTCTAAAAGTGTTTAGAAATATCATAGTTTCTAAGAACTTTAATAACTTTTTATTATACTATTTATAATTATATAATAACCGAGTGAGAAAGAAATCTGTGCAATAGTTTTTGCGTGGTGTGTGTGTAACGGCATATCCTATGATTTTATTTATCAAGATTAAACAAACATGACGTTAAAACGGTAAGTCTATGTTCTACGGGGTCGTGCAAGTCACTCTATAGCCAGAATAATAGTAAATGTTATTTACAGACGCTGAGCTGGCGTTACGTTATAGGCCGCCCAAGCCGAATTGGAACAAACAGCCTCAGCGTTGTTAGGACAAAGAACATTGTCCTAGAAACTTGTAAGAAAATCCCGAATCCCAATTGATGTACTTATGACCTTTATGGACTTTGATTAAAAAACATAGGATGGCATATACATTATACCATTTGCAGGATACTAAAATGCTGCACAACACGTATCAAGATAAAATTAAGGACTATCCAAAACAACATACAAATTAATCACAATCATACATGCTTTTTTTTTCGAACTGACTATGCTATTGACCTAGCAAACCTTTATCAGTTTCACCGGACTACTAAGGCGAGCGCTTGCGGCACTCAGCCGATTTTATTTGGGCTTAAGGATGCATGGCACACCTCAGCTTGGGTTGTTGCCTCAATTATACATGCTTATACAGCATAACTGATTAAATAGTTACCTCAATATACTAATATATAATAGTTACCACAATAATACCCTCAGAGATTACTCATTACTTGCTTCTCGTACTAAATCAGTAAAAAAAATAGGTGCTTAATATTTGACCTGATTATCCCGAGAAACGTAAAATTGATAAGCACTCACCATCAGGTGACTTACGCAAAAACGAACTGGTGTAATAAATGAATCCCGTACCTCGACTCGCGTACTCCTTCCCTTTCTATGATCATGACACTTTCCCAAGATAAGCAATGTAATAGCACGTAATGACTAACCTTGAAAAGCACCACTTGAATTTTGTTCATTGAACCTAGGTGTAATTCTTTTACGTTTAAAAGTATCGTTCTCATACTTTTAGAAGTGTTAGAACAAACTTTAAAGGTTAGGTTCTCTTTGTTGTTTATTAGTATAATTCTTCGAACTATTTGTTTTCTCATAAATCACGTTTAATTTTATAACGTAGTAACGTAAAGAAAGAGTGGTTTAATATTTACTAAAAGGCGCCCAGTGGTCGAAATTCGACCATAGGTCATTGATTTTTTAAAGTTTGAACTATATTAGGGTTCTTTTATCAGAGCGTATACTTCTATAATCAAAGGTTTTCATCGTGTCTACTCAGTTATTCGCCATTTTCCATGATATTTAGGTATAAAGCATAAAAACGAAAACCAAGGAGAGTTCATTAATAATTATTTCACCTACTCAACCTCAACCTTCTTCGCAACCTTTTTTGAAGTTCCTTATTGAGGGCTGTAAAAATGTCTTTTTTATTTACATATGTGTATATGTTGTGTAAAATTCAAGCAGTAGTGTGAGTAGTGCATATTTTAATTAATTTAATGTATTTCTAATGCATTTTCTAATATAAACAGCTTTCTGCACTTCTCCGCCATATAAACTTTAACTATGCCAAATTTCAAGTTCATACGTTCACAGAACTACTTTAAAAAGGGGTATAAAGATTTTGCTTCACGTATTAATATATAGATACGTATTAATATAAAGAATACTTATAATATATAAAAGAACATTTATCGTTGATTTTCTACATATCTATACTAATATTATAAAGCTGAAGAGTCTGTTTGTTTGTTTGGTTGAACGCGTTAATCTCAAGAACTACCGGTCCGATTTGAAAGTTTCTTTTAGTGTTAGATAGCTTATTTATCGAGGACGGCTATAGGCTATATATACATATCATCACGTTAAAACCAATAGGAGCGGAGCACTAATGAAGAATGTCTCAAAATCGGGCTATTTTTAGAGCATCCGCTGCGTGTCAGTGTCAGTATTATATGCGTTGCCATGGTAACATGATAAAATTCTATCGGAAATATTATGAGGGTTTATTTTGTGTTCCTGTTCAAAAGTTTATTATACGTTATTTTTAATTCCAGTTTTTGATTATACGTAATACGTTGCTATCGCTAACATTTTTAAAGTCTATTTTGTGTTGCTATTCTAAAAGATTAGTAGTAATAATATTTGTCCATCAATACAGGCGAAGGAATTAATCCATACTGCCAATTCTGAAGTTGTCAATATAGGTAGTTCTCATGTATTCTCTACCCAGTTTCCTTCTATGTCTAAAGTTAATGTAAAGATTAAGCGCCAAATGTCCTATATAATATTTCGTAAATTTTTATCTTCTTAATTTTCAAGACCCCAGAATACATGATCCGTGGTATTATTTTTCATTCAAATCACTTATGCACAATAAACGAACCATATTACATAAAACGCCACCAATTTAACACAATATAGAGTCAAATAACACAAGATTATGAATAAAATATAAAATCCCCTACACGACAGACTGAAATCCCGCCAAAAACTCCTCAAAAAGGTTCTACGTTACGTTAGTTTTGTTCCCAATTTTTGGTTCGTGATATATTACGTATTATAAGAATAAAGTGTGTTAAAATAAATACTTTTTGATGAATACATATATCTGCGGTGCTACAAATATCAACATTTGTTTTTAATTCTGTCGATATGTCTGTTTGTTTATTTGTTCCGGGTAATCTTCGAAACAGCTAGACCTATTTGAAAGGTTTTTTTTAGAGATGACTACGCTATTGACCTAGCAAGGTCTTAACAGCTTCAACGGACTACAAGTAATATTTGAACGGAAATTTTACGGGAAAATAACTAATTAATTAGCTGTTTTATTTTAAGGGTTCAGCAGACGATACCCGCCCTGATAATAAGACAAACTATACCTAAACCTTGCCCAAGAATCATTTTATATATTGGTAAAAACGGCATGAAGATGCGTTTTTGATCTTATCGCGAACAGACATATAGACAGACGTGGAACACGACTTTGTTGACACTATGTTATTCGTGCATTCGTATGTGCGAAATTGACCAAAAATATGTTGTTCACTGTAAACATGTGCGTGTGACATACATTGTATTGGACTCCAAGAATAAATATAATTGAAAGTCATATGTTTATATGTGATTTAAATTATAGCAAGGTATATTAATAACTTGATTATATCAACAATATGGACATAAATATATCTATATAATAAAAGATTTGACACATATTGTACGATAATGTATAGATTAATATTTTCATTACTGTCTTATATAGTGTAAGTGAGCACTGAGGGTGATACATAGATAGTAGTTTAAAGTTCCAGCTATGTGGCCTATGATAAATCCCATCCCATTCGATACACTATTAGTATTCACATATATAATGTACATGTTACCTGTTACAGTAGATGATGTGCGTGTCATACTTACAAATATTTTTAAAAGAGTATTATTGTTATTTACACATCTAATAACAATTTTAAATCCATTTAATATATTCAAAAAACGCATGCGAAGCCGCGGGTAACAGCTAGTAATTTTAATATATATCGATGGAAGTTAAAATTAACACTGTTGACCTTAAAGGCTTATATCTAATGGATTCAGCGGATTTTGTCCTGAGAACTGAAGATACTTAACGAAGGCATTATATGCATAGAAGGTAATGTGGCCGATTGACGTCTGTAACTGTTGTCGTGCTTGCAATTACACGGAAAGATCCTAGTTAAACTATCTGTCACGAGTTAACTAACCATAAATATATACAGTATATGTTGTTTATATATTGCTATATTTATTTAGCTTATATTAGAAATATATTACTAAGACCAATTACCATGCACAAAAAAGAAGAAATGGCTTTTACAGAGAGTTCTAAACAATATAAGCACCGTAGACGCTGTATGCATAAACTGTAGTGTAATGCGGATTTGGTTTGGTAAATACTAGAGAATCTCTTCTAGAAAATACTACCATGACTTGAGATACTACAATCGGTAGACCCAAAAATACGAGGAAAATTTTAGGAACTCTTTTATTCCAAATAGCTGAATACTACAAATCATAGTACGAAATAACATACAATTAATATATGTCTTTCAATTGATTCGAAAATAGATATTTATGATGCAGTATTATACTACATTACCCTTTGTGATTAATTCTATATCAATTAAATACAACAATAACCATAAAATACTTGTAAAACTTGCAATAAAAGGGGTAATTAAATAAATGACACATAAATTAATTATATGTTTCCTGCAGAAAGATCGGTATTATTACTTTCAGGGTTCAAGATTAAAGTATCTTGATAGATATTTATTAAGACTATTCCGTTTAGGCGATCTTATTTTGTACTGTTACGAAGATATTTCTTCGACCCACACATCATATTAGGCCTGCTTCGGCAGTTACACAAGCCTAGGTCCGTTCCCTCGGCGTGGAGCTCTTGAGTGGCTCGCGCGATACAGTGACACAAAATGTTACATCACGGCAACAACATTACACATATCACCTCCACACACGTGCACACACATACGCTTACACATGAAAGTAGAGTATATCAAACTGAAATAATTTAGAAAATTATCCGATACGGAATATATATAAAAGTTTTTCAGGTATGTATGCTTGGTACACATATTGTTTCAACAACTCATATATGTATGAATAGTTAGCTTGGCTTAGGTTAGCTCAGATAGATCGCGAATTGCATGTATTAGGTAATAGCCCAAACTGAGGTAAAAAAAAAGGTAGGTCGCGAATTGCATGTATTAGGCAACAGCACAAGCTAAGGTGTGCCGTGCACCCTTTAGCTAATTGTCAAATATAATCGGCCGAGTACCTTAAGCGCTCGCCTTAGTGGTCCTTAGGTAGGACAACAGCAGAATAATCAGTTCGATAAAAAAAAATCTTCGACCGATGTAACGTACAGAAAGATCGTTCCGTAATATTCTTTGCCACAGGAAATGTGCACAATAAATTACCTTTGGGCACTTGCCCCTTTCCCTAACCCCTCTTCCTGGAATTCATCCTTGTGTGATTTAAAATGTTGATTTCCATAATGTAAAATATTAAATAAAAATTGAACTTTTTTGCTTCCTTTCAAAGTTCAACCAAACGGATAACAGTACACTTGCACACCAATTATTTCGGATTATATTGCTGTACTAGCTGTTGCCCGCGGCTCCGCACGCGTTTTTTTTTTTAATATATTAAATAAATGTAAAATTTTGATCACATATCTAGTGTAAATTACAATAATACTCTTTCAAAAATATTTGTAAGTATCACACGCACATCATCTACTGTAACAGGTAACACGTACTTGAACATTATATATGTGAATACGAATAGTGAATCGAATGGGAAGAGATTTATCATCAGCCACATAACTGGAACTTTAAACTGCTATATATGACCTTTAGTGCCCACTTACACTATATAAGAAAGTAATGAAAATATTAAGCTATATATTTTCGAACAATATGTGTTAAATCTTTTATTATATAGATATAATATATCCATAGTGTCGATATAATTAAGTTATTATCATACCTTGCTATAATTTAAATCACATATAAACATATGACTTTCAATTACAACAGCGATACCCTTGGTGTTACAGTTGTTCATAGGCGACGTTAACCACTTACCATCAGGTGGGCCGTCAGCCTGTTTGCTGCCTTTTGGTATAAAAAAATCTTGGAGTCCAGTACAGCTCGTGTATGTTTACAGTGAACAACATATTTTTGATTAATTTCACATGGACGAAGGCACGGATAACAGCTTATCACTACATAGTGTAAGAAAAAGTCCTGTTCCACGTCTGTCTATATGTCTGTTCGCGATAAGATCAAAAACTACAGAACGCATCTTCATGCCGTTTTCACCAATATATAAAATGATTATTGGGCAAGGTATAGGTATAGTTTGTCTTATTATCAGGGCGGGCAACGTCTGCTGAACCCGCTAGCTTAAAATAAAACAGCTAATTAGTTACTTATTTGTCCGTAAAATTCCCGTTCAAATATTACTTGTAGTCCGGTGAAGCTATTAAGACCTTGCTAGATCAATAGCGTAGTCATTTCTAAGAAAAAAAACCGTTCAAATAGGTCCAGCCGTTTCGGAGATTACCCGTAACAAATAAAAAAAACAGACATATCCACAGAATTTAAAAAAA
>JACEII010000034.1:887326-971728 GCA_014332785.1 Antheraea mylitta
TCACGGATTTTTTTAATATAAAATACACTCACTTTACTTTTATTATACGTAATATATCACAAATCAAAAATTGGGTACAAAACTAACGTAGAATAAAGTTTTTGAGGAGTTTTTGGCGGGATTTTAGTCTGTCATGTAGTGGATTTTATATTTTATTCATAATCTTGTCTTACTTATCTGTATATTGTGTTAAATTGGTAGAGTTTTATGTAATATGGTTCGTTTATTGTGCATAAATGAAATGAAAGATAAATAATACCGCGAAGCATGTATTCTGTTGTCTTGAAAATTAAGAAGATAAAAATTTACGAAGTATTACATAGAGGATTTGGCGCTTATACCTTTACATTATCTTGGATATAGAAAAAAACTACCTATATTAACTACTTCAGAATTGGCAGTATGGATTAATTCCTTAGACTATCTTATTGGATGAATATTATTACTACTAAACTTTTTGAATAGCGACACAAAATAAACTTTAGAAATGTTTGCGATATAAACGTACCACGTATAATTAAAAACTGGAAACAAAAATAACGTAGAATTAACTGTTTTAATAGGAACACAAAATAAACCATGAAAATATTTGCGAGAGATTGTTATCGCGTTACCATGGCAACGCATATAGTACTGACATTAACACGCATCGAAAGCTTCCAAAATAGCCCGATTTTGAGACATTCTTCATTAGTGCTCAGCTCCTATTGGTTTAAACGTTATGATATGTAGCCTATAGCCATCCTCGATAAATGAACTATCTAACACTAAAAGAAACTTTCAAATCAGATCTGTAGTTCTTGAGATTATCGCGTTCAACCAAACAAACAAACAAACAAACTCTTTAACTTTATATATTAGTATAGACTATACGGATAGCACGTCTATATATTTTTGTTCAATATTTATGAAATAAACGTACTTGAACTGATGATAAATCAAATAGAGGCTAAAACATCGACCTCCGACGAGAAATGATGTTGTTTCCAAAAGTATATAGTCGTCAATATTAAACTTAAAGCATATAGGCATGTTTTTTTTTGTTAGCAGTGAGTTATGGTATATGAGAATGGACCTTCCACCAAAAAACTGTGAAGTCATGATAATCTACCATCTTGCATCGTTTTTTATGTTTCTAACTAATCATTTACATTTCGTAGTTAAAGAAAAACGGATTTATTCATGTTTCCTTAACATGTTTTTATTCATTGTTTCCTTTATAGCACAAAAAATATTTGTGAACATTAGAAACAATATGACGTGAGTTATTATGTAACGAATTATTGCGTATGAGATCAATATCGCGTTATGTTTTTAACATTTTGTACGTTTTACTTTTAGTAACGTTTAACGTACTGCGTAATTCAAGCTCAATAAGAAGTTATAATTTCGTCCTTCACGTGAAAAAGCGGTGGGGAGCTTGAAAGATTAAATAGTTTAATATTATAATGGACGCTACTTTGCACTTCCGCCTGGAATTGATTGACCATCACTACGCCTAACTACAATAAAAAGAAAATCATATTATATTTATATTAATTAATTATATTTTGTATAATTAATATATATTTATTGATTAACACACACATGGAGAAAGGATGGCTGTAGGCCCTCCTTTAAAGAGTTTCTCCTCATCTATGACCATATTTTTAACAAATTGTGAGGAGATTGAGCGCCTTATTCTTACTCTTAAAACAAGCTGTGCTGTTGGATGGGATGGTATACTCACAGTATTGATAAAAACGTCTAGACATGTTCTTATTCCATTGATTTGTCATGTATTTAACCTCTGTATTTCATCTGGTATTTTTCCTATAGTTTTTAAAAAAGCGTTAGTATACCCTATCTACAAGAGTGGAGACAGAAATAATATCAATAATTATCGACCTATTTCTGTTTTGTCTACTTTATCTAAATTATTTGTTTTTTTTTTTTTTTAAATAATACGTTTGTCAATTACTTGACTACTTATGAAATTATTGCTGAAAACCAATATGGCTTTCGCGCTGGTAAATAATGTACTGAGGATGCAGTTTTGTCTTTAACTGAATCTGTGGCCAAAAATCTTAATAATGGATTGAAAACCATTGTAATATTTCTAGATTTATCCAAAGCATTTGACACTATCTCTATTCCTGTCCTATTGAGCAAACTTGAACAGATTGGCATAAGGGGTCTGGCTTACTATATATTTAAAAGTTATCTAAGTAACCGTCCTCAGACCGTCAAAATTGGTAACTATCTGAGTAATGATGAAACTTTAACATATGGGGTACCTCAAGGCAGTGTTTTAGGTCCTACCTTATTTTTAATCTACATAAATAATCTTTGTGAGCTCTCTATTACTAACGCAAATATCATAACTTATGCTGACGATACAGCAATAATTGTTAGGGGCACCAATTGGTCTGAAACTCGTTCACACGCTGAATTTGTTTTACATGAAGTTATGAAGTGGCTGTCGGCTATTAACATTAAACGTAAACAAAACTAAGTTTATTACATTTGCGCTTAGAATTACATCTCAGCCTATCGCCCCATACATTCTGACTGCACATGAATGCTCCTGATTTGCCAGCTTATCATCTGTCCTATCATTGAACGTATACATACCATCAAATATCTTGGTGTCTGGATGGATAGCACCTTGTCTTGGGATAAACATGTAGAAACGCTTATATCTAGGGTTAAAAAATTTATATTTGTTTTCAAGCTGTTGAGAGCCTCTGCGGACTGCGATACTTTGAAAACGGTATACTACGGTCTAACCCACTCAATTCTAACTTATTGTATATCGGCTTGGGGTGGAGCGGGAAAGTGCTTACTTCTTCGACTAGAGAGAGCTCAGAGAGCTGTATTAAAAGTCATGGCAAGCAAATCTGTACGATTCCCAACTAGTGAATTATATGGTTTATGGAATATTCTCACAGTTAGACAATCCTTTCTTTTACATTCTATCTTGCGTCAACATTCAAGCCTTACTTTTGATCCAACAGCATATAAACACAAACGCAGAACTGACAGAGTATACGCTGAAGGCTTCTCCAATCTCGCTGTAATCAGAAATCAATATTATTATCAGAGTACAGTTCTGTATAACAAGTTTAACAAAGAACTTAACATTTTTCCTCTCACTTACAGAGAATGCAAAAAATGTGTAAGAAATTGGCTCCTTAAACTAAATTATGAGGAAACAGAAAAAATTATCACAGGTTAGGAGACATTTTCTCTTAATAGTATTCCTCACGGACTTTCTTAGTCTGTAGGAAATATTGCTCTTTGTATTATGCTGTCTAATATGAATATTAAACACATACACCACACACACAACACACACGCATACACAACACACACGCACACCCAACACACACACACAACACTCGCATTTTTTGTTCTATTTTTTTTTATTTATTTTCTTCTATATATGACACTTCACATACATTGTATGTACACACATTATCTATTTGAGGAACGAAATATGTTACTCTGGAACTGGCCGATATTGGCTGCGACACAGGATAACTAATGCAGCTGATGTCGGTCATTTATCATATTCTGCAAATTGTTTAAAGTTCAAGTTGTTAAGTTCCAATAAATAAATGTAAATGTAACAATGTAAATCTTAGTAACAATGTAAATGTTAAAGTTAATGATAAATAAATAAATAAATATATATATTAACTCTAGTACGAGTATATTAACTCTCTAATTTTTAAAATAATAGGATTTAGTACAAAAGGGATTAGAAAGAATAGCTTGTAAGCAACTTTTACTGTCAGTAAAGATTATTACTCTTTTTTGTCGTATGTCGGTATATCGATGCTGTATTATCAATCCTATTATCTACTGTGGTCATTTCAAATATCATTGTCATGTGCGTTCGCAGAGTTGATTTTTGGTGTAAGTAAATATTATTATTTATGCTTTTACATTATACATATTATAAATAAATATAAGACAAAATGAAGAGCAAACCTCTTAAACATAAATCGTCGAACACATTTCGGTTAAGTTGCTTGCAATTAATAAATTTTAAGGTTAACATAATTTTTGATATTATCACCTGTAAATCTCAGAAATTATTTATTTAAATTAAGCTGTTATGAAAGCGTATCAGATGTGTATTATATGACTGTATTTTTATTTATATTCGGTAATATAGTTAAAATGAATTAATTACTATTATTCTGAATTGTTTTGTGTATTCTGCAACTTAAGAAGAAGAGAGGGAGACGAGAGTTTAAAATAAAAAAAAATAAAAATAAATGTTACAGTAATGTATTACCTGAGTACTGTATTGCAACAAAGTATATACAATTTATATACGACAACATAGCGTTAAATCGTAGGTATTAAAGGGGTCTGAGGTTAGTGACATCAATTTATCACAATTATCATATAGTGTACGTAACAGTACAGAGAAACCTATTCGGTGTAATTATAAAAAGTTAAACACGTATTGATCACTTGTTTTAAAAAGGTTTCGTATGAAATGCACCACGGTCGCTGAATGTTCGCCATCTGGCTCTTTTGTCTCGCTTTGGTTAGGTTAGGTTAGACTTGCGAAAAAGGATAACGCGAACTAGCCTCGAGCGAGCGAGGTGCATTTAATACGAAACCTTTTTAAAGCAAGTATTCAATACGTATTTAACTTTTCTGTAATAACACCGTATATGTTTTATAAAATACATATAACGACCATTTTCATCATCATCATCATCATTACTCTTATCCCACCTAAGTAGGGTAGGCACAACATGTTTTCTTTTTCCCCTCTCTCCTATCAAATATCATCTCAGTATTCACACCTTTTACGCACATATCATTTTTCACACAATCCATCCACACCTTTTTCGGTCTTCCTCTACTCGTATATCCATCCACCATCATACTCAACACTTTTCTAGTTACATGATTTTCATCTCTTCTCATGACATACCCATACCATGCTAACCTATTACCTCTCCACTTCTCTGTCACCGGTGCTATTTTCAAACTTCCTCTGATATACTCATTCTTAATCTTATCCATTCTAGTCACACCACACACCCACCTTAACATTCGCATCTCTGCCGCGTGTAATTTTCTCTCATCCGTTTCTTTCGTAGCCCAGCACTCAGATGCATACAGCATGACCGGTCTTATTATAGCTTTATAAACTTTTCTCTTGAGTTTCAAAGGCATTCGTGGATCACAAGCTACCCCAGGCACATTTCGCCATTTCATCCAACGTGCATTTATTCTGTTCCTCACATCCCTATCAATTCCACCGTCGTTTTATATCATTGAACCGAGATACCGAAAATACGATAACGACCATTTTATTGTTCTTAATTTGATATGAATTTTACAATTTAATGAATTTTACAATTTTTATATAATCCTGTCTATATATCTGTCTTATATAAGTCTGTATAGCTTGGTTCGAAATATGGTCTGTAATACGACCTATTCTAACAAAGGCTTCATAGAATAACTTG
This sequence comes from Antheraea mylitta, assembly GCA_014332785.1. NCBI lineage: Eukaryota > Metazoa > Arthropoda > Insecta > Lepidoptera > Saturniidae > Antheraea > Antheraea mylitta. The sequence continues at coordinate 892,807 of JACEII010000034.1, forward strand.
ATATAATAAAACGACAATCACATTTGGGGTTTGTATAAGCAGTCCGGTGAAGCTGTTAAGACTTTGCTAGGTCAATAGCGTAGTCAGTAGGAAAAAAAGGTTATATTCTGAAATGTAGGTTCATAAAAATTACGACAAATAATACAGTAACTTTGAAAATTTTTATTCGTGCAAAGGAAACAAATACTTTTTACATAATGTTAGGTCCGTACACATGAAATTACCGATTTGTCGAATTGACCACTCTCATCTTTAATATCTGCCGTTTAGTTAGGAAATTCCAATTTACATGTATATCAAGTGTAGTCTTGCGTATATATGTTGCGAATTCACCGATTCACATGTCTTTGCACCGTTTTTTGTGCTCACGAAACTTTAGTATGGTAATTATTATATTTACCAAAGCTTTTTACTGTTAGACGTCAGCGTAAGCAATAAAAAGATGTCGGCAAATCACAAGGCATTATTTTTACTAAGCCACTACTAAGCATTATACCACATTAGCTGTTACCCGCTGCTTCGCACGTTTTTGTAATATATTAAATAAATGTAAAATTGTGATTAGATGTGTAAATTACAGAAATACTCTCCCAAAAATATTTGTAAGTACGACACGCACATCAAATACTGTACCAAATAACATGTACATTATATATGTGAATACTAACAGCGTGTCGAATGGGGTGGGATTTATCACCAGCCACATAACTGGAACTTTAAACTACTATATACCATCCTCTGTGCTCACTTACACTATATAAGAAAGTATTAAACTATACATTGTTGAACAATTGTGTTAAATATTGTATTATATAGACATAATATGCCCATATTGTCGATATAATTAAGTTATTGATATACGTTGGTATAATTTAAATCACATATAAACATTTGACTTTCAATTATATTTATTCTTGGAGTCCAGTACAGCGCACGTCTCACGCACATGTTTACAGTGAACAACATATTTTTAATCAATTTCACATGGATGAATGCACGGGTAACAGTTCATCACTACATAGTGTAAAATAAAGTCCTCTGCCACGTCTCTCTACATGTCTGTTTGCGATAATATCAAAAAGTACAGAACGCATCTTTATGCCGTTTTCACCAATATATAAAGTCATTATAAACTTTTTGAGGAGTTTTTAGCGGGATTCAATCTGTTATGCAGTGGATTTTATATTTTATTCATAATCTTGTGTTACTTAACTCTATATTATGTAAGATAGGTGGTGTTTTATGTAATATGATTCGTTTATTGTACATAAGTGAAATGAATGAAAAATAATACCACGGAGCATGAATGCTGTGGTCTTGAAAATTAAGAAGATAAAAATTTACGAAATATTATATAGAGGATTTGGCCCTTATATCTTTTCATTAACTTAGACATAAAAGAAAACTGGCTAAACAATACATAACTACCTATATTGACAACTTCAAAATTGGCAGTATAGGTTAATTCCTTCGCCTGTTATTAGCCATTCGCCAGTTATTAAAAATAGAGTGATTCAAGAAGAGGTTTATATGTATAGCGTATAAATATTATATTATAGAAAAGACATACGATTTAACTATTTGTAATGTAATGTCGTGAAAAACATATTTTTGTACGCTTAAATTGCAAACACTGGCTAAATCTTATAAGATAGATCGAATTAATGTACTACGGATTTGTATATCTTAAAAAGATCGTTAAAAAGTCCAAAATAGATATCTACATTGCACCCGTGCGAAGCTGTGTCGGGTAACTAGTATATTATAAAATAATGATCACTTATAAAATTCTTTTGAACACATAACCGTATATCCACCCGCTTAGTAGGCACATTAATATGTGACCTATCATGCTGACTGCAAGCGTTTTTAGTAAATGTATATTGCCTTGAAGCATCCAGGTTAACTACCGGCTTATTAATTTATTTGCATAGTCGTTACACACATACGAACCTACGGATATCAAGTACGTTATATAATACAGATATCACTCTTTTTTTAAATCAGCGTTTCTAGCGATCTTGTTTAGAACTAATACCTACTATCTATAGATACATGTTTGTATTTTTCTTTCGAAATAACTACGCTATTGGCCTTACAAGGCCTTTACAGCTTCACCGGACAACCGCATGTATATCTACAGAATAAATAGAATGGTACTGCGTAGCTTAGGTTGTATACCTTTAAGCTTTTAATAACATGTATTTATAATGAATTAATGAATATGTGCATCAAGTTTTAAAACTCAACTTATTTATTATATAAATAAATGAACATCACTTAAAAAAGGGGATATAAAAATAACAGGAACTAATCATTTTCGTAGGTTGTAAAGAAAAGTTGAAGCTATTACTGTTTTCAGCATGAATGGGTCGGCTCGACCGGGGTAGTATCATCCTCTCACAGAAAACCGACGTGAAGTAACATTGTTGTTAACATTACATTGTTGCGTTTCGTTTGGTCAGTGAGAGCGCCGGAGACCCATCTACCTTCCCCTTCCCCTTCCTTCTTCCCTTCCCCCACAACAAAGGCTGGCAACGTACTTGCGACTCCTCTGGAGTTACATTCGAGTTTCGAATCGAATATTAACATACGATTCGGAACGAATCATTCGTAAGTTCAAATTATTCGCAAGCCCCTAGTAAATGGTACTCGAGAATAATATCGACGGTAGAAAGCAGAATTGTCGTAACTTGAAAAACCCAACTTTACACCAGAACAAAAAACTATTTTAAAACTTCAATTATTTTTATATGTAGTGTTAAAACTATGCAAAAAATCAAGGTAGTATCGATGAAAAATTGAATTGTAGAAAAACAAGACCCAGAACATTCGAAACGGTATTTTTTATCTATACATATAATAAAAATGAAGTATCTGTATGTAACAGCAAAATAAAATTTTTTTACTGATTAGGTATGAAAGTATACACGCTTCTTATAACAAAAATGCAATTTTTAAAATTTTTGTCGGTCTATCTGTCTGTTTGTTCCGGATAATCTCCGAAACGGCTGAATCGATTTTGAAGGAAATTTCACTGGCAGATAGCTAAAATTATAGCGGGTGACATAGGCTACTTTAAATTAGACTAAGTGTTAACCGCGGCTTCGTCCGTAATGGTATCTCGAAAACGGTTAGACTAATTTTCACGAAACTTTCGCCAACAGATAGTGGGCATCATAACAAGTAATTCAGTCTATCAGTTCTATTTTAGACTAACTGTTACCCGCGACTTTGTCTGTATGAAATTTAGCAAGATTTCAATTCATTGTTTACTTTTAATTAGAGAAATAATTATTAAGTAATTATTTATAATTCGATATTCGATATTATAATAATTAGTAACTTGATTGAAGAGGTTTCAATAAGTCCTAATAAGATTTTAGACCATAAACGTATTACGTAAAGAGGTTCATAATACAATTTCTTGCAGAACAGACAAGCGTTTATTTTTTGTATAGACACAAAATCGTAATTATAATGACAATGTAATGTAAATGTAAATCTTTATGATAATATTTTAAGTTATTGTTTCATTAGTTCCTTTCACAGTGTAAGTGAGCACGAAGATAGTTATATGGTAGGTTAAAATCCCAAATATGTCGCTGATGGTTAACCTCACTAGGTACATTGTTAGTATTTACATATCTATTGTATACATTACATACTACTGTAAGTGGCGTGTGTGTCGTACTTAGAATTTGTTTTAAAGAGCATTTCTATAATTGTACATAGTCTCACAAGTTTATAATTCTTTAATACAATAAAAAAAATGCATGCGGAGCCGCGGGTACAGCTAGCTGAAGAATATGGTAAAGAAGTAATTTAGCCCAAAATGCAAGTTACAACATTTCCGCTTTCTTCCGACGATATGATTTGATGAATTTGTCATAAACTCATCTTTAACTCAACTTTACCAGTGATGACTGTCCAAACAAGAGGATAGGCATCCATTTCTAAAAATGATTGAAATGTATTCCATTACTTATTTCCAGACACCTGGAACAATTTTTTCTTAGAAAACTCTAAAAAGTCCAGACACGTTATATTTACGCTATTATTTTATGTAAATATAAACGGATTCTGTTAGGTCACATTGGGCCAATGAATTCTGCACATTGCTTAAGAAACACTACAAATAGCTAAAGATACTGAGAAAGAGATACTGTGAAAAAGACGATTTTTCACGCAGACAATAAAAAAAGGTGCGGACCAACAGTCTGCAGAACAGAAGAATAAGAAGAAATAAAATGAAAACTTAGCAAACTTAGAAAATCAAAAAAATAAAATAAAGAAAATAAAATATACAAAATGCAAGAAAAATTATTGATGTTGAAGTTAAATGAACTCTGTTAATAGCAGATTGCGTACTGCACATACTTTGTAGGTTTCTATGGATTAAAACCTGTATTATGTATCTATTTACATTTACCCATCTGTTTCAAGGATCACTATAAATGTTATTGACGTATGTTTTACAAACATGACAGTCTTTAACACCAAAAGTAATAAATAGTTGGTAATATTTCTTGTAAATCTTATAATTATAAAACAATTACTAAATAATATTAGCCATTCATGGTCATTCAAAAAACTCACTATATTTATATATACACGTGCTAACACATAATTCTTTGGTGTGAATAGAAATATAATGTTTTTGCATATTTTAAACTGAGTAAAAATTTGGAACGACGAAGTTAAATATTATGAATAAAAATTTGAATAAATAATACACAAACTATATACAATTATACTAATACTAGCTGTTACCCGCGGCTAAGCACGCGTTTTTTCAATATATTAAATAAATGTAAATTTGTGATTAGATGTGTAAATTATAGAAATACTCTTTCAAAAATATTTGTAAGTACGACACGCACATCATCTACCGTAACATGTAACGTGTACGGTAGATAAGTGAATACTAAGAGTGTGTCGAATAGGATGGGATTTATCATCAGAAACTTGATCGCTTAACAACAGGTGACCCGCATGTTAGTTTGCTTCCTATATGACATAAAAAAATACCGGTTTCTTGTCGTATGTACCCATTTGGGTACATACGATGAATTGTTTATGTTTTCTCCCTGTTTATAGACACTCCTTTTCCTCCTGTTGCCTTTTTTATATCATAGGAGGCAAACGAACAGGTCACCTGATGTTAAGTGATCACCACCATCAATAGACACCAGTAATACCAGACGAGTCGCAAGTGCGTTGTCAGCCTGTGTTAGTGAGGATGGGCGAGGGGAACGGGGAAGGATGTAAGGGGATAGGGATCTCTGGCGCTCTCACTGACCGAACGAAACGCAACAATGCAAGCACTGTTACTTCACGTCGGTTTTCTGTGGGTCGGATGGTACTACCCCAGGTGAGTCGACCCAGTCATACTGAAACCAGTTATGGCTTCAGTGTGACTCTACCACCTATAATAGTCTAGTCTACATCAGTACAACATTTTTGAATATTCTTCTTGTATCTTAAACACTATTATAAATCACCACGTCTCTCTTTCTGTTTGTCCTTTAAAATTATTTGTAATGATACTTAACTAATTATAATATGAATGGTATTACCCCGGATGAACCATTCATGCTGAAACCAGTTACAACTCCAGCGTGCTCCAGCTACAGAACAGCTACACACCTACTCCTGTGATATTGACAAAATCGGGAGCAACTGGTACTCAAGACAAAATTACAACTGAAAAAATTAAGTACAGACCACAGTTAAAACAGATAAAACTAAACGTTCCCATTAATTAATAGACACGTCATTAGCAGATATTATGTAATCACTATGGTAACTATTATGAAATGTTATTCGTGTAATTGGTACTTTATTTACATATTGATTACATTGTATTTTTTAATATATATGTCATTTCTATTCCGCTGGTTTTAGTACTTATTATTGTTTGTGTTTAGTTTTCCTATAACATCTTTTAAGCGGAACATGAAGAGACATTTACGCAGGCCGCCATTACAGCGGTGACGAGCGAGAGGTGGCGTGTCTCTCTGTACACACCATTGTTTTTGGATTGTACTGCGTTCATGATCAGGCACAGTGTAGTCATTTTGCTGTGCTACAATAAAATAAAAATATATCAGTAATTTTTCGATAGTAAAATCAATTCCTCTCTGTCAAAACAACAGACAACTTTTTAACTCTTTCTTAAATAAAACTGAAATTAAGTAACAAAAATAACGCTAGGTTACAATTATCAGTTCTAACAAGCGTATCTGACCTATTTGATACAAGGTTTTTTTTTTGTGTAATATTCGCAGCTAATTACATAACTTGTTAGTTGTTTTTGTACGATTATAATCATGAGTAATAGTAAGAAGAAACCAAGTGTTGTTATTTTTACTCCGTAGAAAATGGTACTACATTTGTGTTTTTATTTTGTATATATTGTATATCTTATACTTTTAAACGATTAACTCTTGTATGTTTTTATATTGTTATATATTCAGGTTCTCGAAAACGGCGTCAGTGATTTCCGTGAAACTTACTATGTAGGTGGTTTCGAGAATGGTAAATTGATCTTGCTAGATTTCATCATTTCATTTGGTAATGAAAAAATATAGCTAGAATATAAAGGTAAAATTTGCCGCCGATAGCAAAACAGAAATAGCTCAAATGGAAATCGGCCGCTCCGAAAATTCGTCTAACCCCAATTCTAATCCGAGTGACAGCAAAAGAGGTCTTTTTTAATTTTTTTTTTTTTTTAAATAAAAAATGCATATTTTGTGAGGCAAACCTAACAGTTTATTTTAATTTAAAGATTCTTTTTGAAAAACCGAGCTAGTCTTGGTCGTCCAGGTACTGTAAATTATGTATTATAAGTTTATTAAAGTCTCACCTGAGCCTAAGTGTTGATATGGCTTGAAGTGGTTCCATGCTAAGTTTAGAGAGCTGTCTGTCAAGTGCAGCTGTCAGAACAGAATGATTAATGCTAGATCTTGAACATGAACATTGTAATTAGTCAGGTAAGTTATATATAAAGCACTACCACAATGATATGGTTTCTTGACGGTATTTTTATTTACCGAATTTCTCAATATTGTTGTGAGGGTCGAACCTATATGAATAGATACGCTGTCTAGTAGTTAATAATGTCTGGTATCTTTATTATTCATCCACATTAATAAACTAACTATGCCCGCGACTTCCGCTACACGGAAACCTATGTAAAAGAAAACACTAATTAATAAAATCATCTAAACGTATTAAGACCTACTCATCTACTTTAATCTCGTTCTTAACTCAGACCATCATTCAAATTACAATAACTTTTGATAGAGTAGACCGATTTTAATAATACTGAAACTAAGTTATTCCTTAGAATATGCTTTATAATTTTCTCATTGAGGTTTTATCATAAACCAAGTCTTTTATAAGTGATGCATGTCATACAAATATGTAGACCGACAGATAAACACAGTTCCAAAAATGATTGAAATATATTTAATTAGTTTTTCCTAGCCAGTAGCAACAACTTTTTTCATGAAAATCGAAAAGTACAGACACGCTACATTTACTTTCTTATTATATGTATAGATTTTAAAGTTAGTTTTTTTTTGTTTACTACGATATTGTTTTATGTTTATCACGAAACCTTATATTATATCGGTTAAAGCCACAAGAAAAAGCTAGTTAAATAACAATACTAAGCATATATGTGAATATATAACTTCCCTCTGTTGTTCTTCGATTTTTATTAAACCATTTCCTATATATTTCTTGTTTGTTTGGTTACCGGTATTAAATATGGTTCCGTCCATAAAGTCAAGCTGAAGACGTCAACATTAATAGTGGAAAAGTACGGGTAATGTTACAATCAACAAGAGATGATTACTCATGACTAATGTATAAAAAAGTATAACGTATAAACGTATTAAAAGACCTTGAATCGCTTTCATTGTTTCGATTAAATGGTATTTGATTAATATTAAATGCTTGATTTTGTTTGTGGCTTCACTCGTGATAATGTACTTTTTTCTGGATGAAATATATAGAACCACGCTGAAGCTATAACTGGTTTCAGCATGAATGGTTTAACTTGTCCGGAGTAATACTACCCTCTCGCAGGAAACCGACGTGAAGTAACAGTGCTTGTATTGTTGCGTTTTGTTCGGACAGTAAGAGTGCCGGAGGCCCACGTCCAACCTTCCCTCCCTCTTCCCTCTCCCCCCTTTCCCATCAACATAGGCTGGCAACGCGCTTGCGACTCCTCTGGTGTTGCTAGTGTCTATGGAAGGTGGTGATCACTTAATATCAGGTGACCTACCTGTTCGATTGTCTGCTATGATGTAAAATAAATGATCAGTTGAGTAATCAAGGCATGAAAACTTATCAAAGAAACAAAATTACATATTTATTTATGTTTTTACTCGTACTTTGTAGGTTTAAGATTTTGATCACAATGTCATGTCGATGTGTTCAGAGATGGTAAATACGCTAAGCCATTGGCTCTCAAGATGCTGCCCGACAGGCGATTGGAAAAAGATATTCAACTTGAAAGAGCCTTACAGTACTATGATTTCATAATAATGCTTTTTTGTGACAGAAGCTCCAACTATGTTGTAAGAATTCGAACCTAAGGCGACGGACACGGTGTCTGAACACGTCAATAACTAAGCCGTCATCTATACTATATATACTAAAATATTATAAAGAGGTAAAGTTTGTGAGTTTGTGACGTTGTAGGTTTGTGACTTTGTAGGAGGTAATCTCAGGAGCTACTGGTCCGATTTGAAAAATTTTTTCAGTGTTATATAGGTCATTTATCGAGGATGGTTATAGGCTATAATATCGTCACACGAAGACCAATAACAGCGGAGCACCAATGAAGAATGTTAAAAATCGGATTTTATCCCTCTTGAGAGCTTCCACTACGTGTTAGCATTAGCGCAAAGTAAATATTCGGGAACGAAGTCGCGGACAGAGGCTAGTTGCTTATAAGTATGGATGAAGTGATAAAAATACGTTACTCTCAACTGCCCTAAATCTTAACATAGTTGCTTATTTAGAGGTTTTTAGTTTATTCACATTTGCAGATATTGTGGTAGGCAACCCAGAAGTAACTTTTTTCATATCATGGGAGGCAAAAAAACAGGCGAGTCACCTGATTTTAAGTGATGACCGCCGTCCATAGACAACTAGCAACACCAGGGTAGTCGCAAGTGCGTTGCCATCCTGTTTGGAGGGGCCCGAGGGGGAGGAGGATGATAGGAGAGGATTTATATTAGTTTATTAAAACATACGAAAATATTATTCTAAATTAATGACTTATTCTATAAAGCTATAGTTTTTCACATTTTATCTACATTTCTAATGATTAATTACATACTGCCTGAATTTGGCTTAGAAATTCTGATCGGCAGCCTTTTTGTGTGATCAAAAGTGGAGGAGGTAAACATTAAGTTGCATCGAGTGTTGAAAATACCGGTTCTCTTACGGATCCCCGAAGCTAGGAAACATCGGGCGCGTTCCGTACTCGGATGGGTATCCACTTGGAAACACCGTGTCACTTTGGCTTCACGTAGTTCTTTTTTAATTAAAATGCTTTTCTTATGTAATATTTAATATAAATAATTAATCCTGCAAGGATTTCGCCCGTCATGTAATCATGTCGTGTGGTTAAAATACCGTCCACCGATTTTTTTAGTTACTACGCCGACTAGTCGGCACATCTCTCGTTATAAGTGATCATAGGAATTACATATATTTATTGCCGTTTTGATATTTAAAGTTCATCGAAATATTATAATTTTATGTAACTTCTATAAGCTAAATAAGAATCTTTAGATAAACAACATTTTTGTTGTTGGGCCTACATTTAAATCTGTGGTTTTTTCTAAAATATTCTTTGGAACAATATGATGTAAAAGATAATTGTTGTTTACATTAAGCGTTAGTATAATTAATGTATTTATTTGCATACCCATTAACACTATATAATAGCGCCGCAAATAATATAGATAGTTCATTTATCGAAGAAGACTATAAATCATCACGCTAAGATCTAGAATGTTTAAAAATCGAGGTTAACGTACGTATTATTTAAAAACATTTTCACTTTATATGTAAACGAGGTCACGAGTTAAAGTTAGCGCTATCCCAAAGTAAACTATTCCTCGCGGACGAAATCGCAGGCGGAAGCTAGTTTCTTAATGTTACGAACAAAATATAAATGGTTACTGTAAAATATCCTTAGGAAATAGACATATACCATCTATATTTCTATAGGCATTTTTGAAACATAGAGTTCTTTAGTGCATTATTTTTATTATACAGCCTGAAAGCTTAGACAGTAACAATATTTATGGAGGATACCCTGCACTCGATCCTAATCGTTCTAAATCAATTAAAAAATCGATACTTAATATTTGACCTAATTATCTAGAAAAATACAAAAATTATATGCAATCCTCTACACGTCTATGTTACAACGTCAGTGACCATCAGGTGACTTCACTTTCACTGGAAAGTGAACGTGGGAATGGCATAAACAAAAGCATAAGAGTTTATTGTCCGTTTTATTATCAAAGGTTATTAACTTCGGGTCGCTTCTTACATCTTTCGGCACCGGTTATTGCGTCTAGATTTATTACGATTGTGTTTATACTTTTGGAAGTCTTAGAACACACTTAGGTTCTCTTTGTTGTTTGTTAGCATTTGTTTTGATATTATTATTTTATATATGACCATGAATACTGTATAGAATACTGTAAGCGACTAACACCTGGTATATATTTTAAGGTGCAACCAATATGTACAAATATAAGTGCATGTGGCTTATTTTAAATTATAGTCTAAACTATGGACTATACAAAATTGTTAGTGTCTCATTCAACATGAACCATGCATACTCTCTTTGTGTAAGAAATGGGATTAATGTAATATTACTTATCTATTCATCATAACTTGTGTCTTTCCATTGTATTTCGGTGAAGCTGTTAAGGCATTGCCAGGCGTAGTCAGTTCGAATAAAAAACATCTTTCCTTTACTTTCCTTGGCCTTGTTGTCTGTCAAAATAATATCAATCGATTTTAACAACGTTATTTTTGGTAACGTAGTTTGGTTTTAGAATAATTTAAAAGAAAACAAACACATTAAAAAGTAGTGCAAGAGAAACGGTAATGAAAACTCAAGCATTTTATGAAAGTCAAAAGTTAATAATTGTCTGGTTTTTTTTACTTTATTTTTGTAATCAATCTTGCAGATTATTACTGCCATTGTCACGCAGTCAATAATATTACAAGCGTTTTATAATCATTTCAATATTAAGTGTAGTGTGAATCAATATTCTAACAAGATGGTGGATCTCTTGTTAGAACCTTCCAGGGAGTTTTTGTGGCATCTCAGAATTTCAAGCTCCGTGGTATTATTTTCCATTTACTAAACTTATGCACAATAAACTAACTATATTACGTGAAACACCACCAAATTTTTAAAATACAGAGTCAAATAACTCAAGATTATGAATAAAATATAAGATCCACTAGATGACAGACTAAAATCCCGCCAAAAACTCAAATGTCTGATTATCCCATTAAAACAAGTTCGGTCTCTTGTTGCTGACAGGTAAAACAGAGTTGGCACATTTTGATTTTTAGGATCTGTATAATATGACAAATATTATATTCGTTATGTGTTTTGACAACTTTTACTATTTATTTATAACTGTTTTATTCTTGTTCAAGTATAACTCCAATATCCGATCCTCAAATTTTTAAAAATAAATGCTTAAACTGCAGTTTACAGCTAAGCTTACTCACATACAATTCATACAGAGTCATAAATTATCCATCTTTACCTGGAAGACCCTGCAAGAAAAATATGGTAACCCAACTAATCAGTGCTACCAATCCCTGAACGAAAGGATATTTTATACTGAACAGACTGCAGTCGACTAGTTTTACTGTATACAAATTTAGTAAATGGAAATTGAATATAAAGTTCACATTTAGTTTGACTACTACATATGCAAATAGAGTCGCATGTTTAATATTGTAACCCAATAATGGTTATGGAATAAATGTCATTCTAAGGTTAATGTTTAAAATAAATTCTAAGTAATTAATTCATAGGTCAAATTCAAAAGTCACAATGTTACCCACTCAGCTGATTTTTTAAGACCAAAATCTCAAAATGGTCAAAGATGTTTTTAAATATCGAGGCATTTTTTAAAATAATAATTTTACGTTACATAATTTATTTTTTAAGTTCTTCAAATTTTGTAATAAGTACGGTTTTTTTAAACTTATGCTGCCAACATTTTGTTGACCTGTGCATCATAAGGTCTACATTTGTCTCTATGGAACTTAAATCCCTATGATTTTCATCAGTCCAGGGGTTAAATAAGTGGCGATAACTTTTCACAAACTCTCAATCCCTAAATTGTCAACCAAAAGATTGTATTAAAATATTTGTTATGGACACGATAACAAATAGAGTCTTTGAAGTGGGTAATTGCAGTCCAAGGTTATATATTTCAAGTGAAAACTTTATGAGTCCTTGAGATTAAATGGCAATATATATTTTTATGGTTTCAATAAAATAATTAACAATCATTAAACTTGATAATGTTCTATTTTTATTTACGATGTGCAAGAATTACTTTATAAAACTTGGAATGTTTTTTTGCAAGATGTGCAGTTTGTAGATTTAATGAATAAGAACTAAAAAAAGAACATGTGTGTAATTCACACATGGTAGAAGTAAAACTTTCAATAAATGATAAAATATAGATTTAAGCGATAATAAATTCTATGTCACCCTATCTGAAGGTATATAATATCACTCGCAATAGCATAATTAGAGTTCTGTAAGCCTCCCGTAGTCAAGTAGGTATTTGTAGGTTGTAGAGCCAAGCTGAAGCTATTACTGGTTTCAGCATGAATAGGTCGGCTCATCCGAGGTAGTATCACCCTCTCGCAGAAAACCGACGTGAAGTAACAGTGCTTGCATTGTTGCGTATCGTTTTTTTTTTTCAAATATTTCCTGACTTGTTTCATAACTTCTAAATTGCGCATCAATGAAAAAAATAAATAAAAAAAAAAACACCCGAATTACCTTGACTTTGTAAACAGTTTAACATTGTCGTAATGTAATGTTTGATTGTTGGTTTTTAAATAACATTTATCAAGATTAAAATGTTAAACTAGTTTTTTTTAATATGTGAAAACATGTTATGTTATTGGTTATGTATGTTACGTACAATATTATAATAATATAGGTACTTAGCCTGCATCTTAAACATATGGCCAATATTGAGATACACAATATATGTAAGTTTTTTTTGTAGGTGGTAGAGCTACGCTGAAACTATTAGTGGCTTCAGCATGAATAGGTCGGCTCGCTCGGAGTAGTACCACACTCTCGTCGGCGAGGAAGGCGACGTGGTGGAGGCAACTTCCACCAGAGGCCGCCCTGAGGGATCCTCCCATGTAGGCTACGTAGGAATGGGGGTTTAGGTTTAGGAAACCTCTGGCTTGCCTACTTACTGGATAAGTAGACAAGACCAGGGGTTAGGCGGGCGTAGGGACTGAGTAGGTAGGTAGGACGGTTAGGGTTAGGGACAGTTAGGGTGGGGGTTTAGGGGGGTGCTGGATAGGTACCCTCTGGCTTGCCTACCTAATTTGTGGGTAGGCAAGTCCAGGAATTGGTAGGCGTAGGGTTTGTGTCAGGTAGGGTAGGGTTAGGATCGTGGGTTGCGTAATGTAGCTTAGGCAGGAGAAGACTCCAGAGTGGCTCAGGCGGAGAAGGAGTAAGCCTCGGTAAAAAATCAACTGTGGGACGGCGGCGGAGCGGGTGGGCCTCTCCGCTGCCGGACAAGCCCAGGAGAAAAGGGGCGGGGGGCCTGGACTCCCACTTTTTTTTTAATATTCAACAGGTACGCGCTTCGTCATAATCTCACCTGATGGTAAGTGATGATGAGGCCGACGATGTATCGCGCTTACCAACTAGATGCCTATTCACTCTACTCTTGAAGACTCCCAAGTTATAAGATGTCGGGAAGACAGACGCCGGGAGTGAATTCCACTCCTTAGCTGTACGTAAAATGAATGTGGAAGCAAATCGCTTCGTACGAATTACGGGAATATCAACCACGTAAGGGTGGAAACCCTCACGGCGTCTAGTCGTCCTCAGATGGAATGGGGACGGCGGAATTATATCATGTAATTCCTGTGCACACTCTCCAAAGTGTAACCTATAAAACACTGAGAGACATGCAACTTTTCGTCGATGGTTTAAACTGCGCATTCTTTTGTCTCACAGTGCTTCATCACCGATAAGCCGAGGAGCACGACGCTCAATAGAATCAAGAGCAGCCAGCTGATATTTGGTTGATCCATCCAATAAGTGGCAGCAATATTCCACACATGAGCGTACTTGAGCTTGATACAGGTTAAAACTATACGGGTTTGGGAGGCAGCTTAGCAACCGGGCTGCCTCAGCCGGGTGTGGCATGGGACGGAGCTTGCTCGCGCAACCCTGGGACACTCCCATAGTGTTACGTAGATTGTCGTGGAGTTTTAGCTGGTTCGAGTCGCCGTTTTCGGCCCCACCACAGCGTGACTCGCACGTGGAGGTGGGCGGTTCAAGTCGGGCTTCCCCCCGGGAGCTCTGACCTAGTCCATGAGGATTTTCTCTCCACGTTAAATTAAAAAGTACCACACTCTCACAGAAAACTAGCGTGAAGTAGCAGTGCTCGCATTGTTGCGTTTCGTTCGGTCAGTGAGAGCGCCGGAGGCACACCTCTCCTCACCTTCCTTGTCTAAAAGATAGGCTGGCAACGCACTTGCGACTCCCCTGGTGTTGCAAGTGTTTATGGACGGTGATGATCACTTAAATTCAGGTGACCCACCTGTATTAAGTTGTTAAGGTTAAGGGCTGTGATGTTGTGACGCTAATAGAAGTAATATTAAATATATTTATGTCATGAATAATTGATAAATATTGATGATAATGAATACGAATGTACAATGTTGGTACAAAGGAACAAAATTAAATGAATATTAATTACTTACGGCCGATACTTCAGCGGAATTTAAATCCAACTGCATAATTTGTAGTATACTCGTATGCTTTATTGTTGGCGTAATTAACTATAATTTATATACATAGAGATTACCGATTATTGATAATATAGAAGTAAATAATAAAGACAATATAAACACTGATTATGAATAGATAGAATTATTCTTAATAATTCACGACTTTATTATATACTGAAAAACTATGAAGTCGAATGCAAGCAGCGTGTTGTAATAGTATTGATTTACAGTTAATTTTGGCATTTAACAATCACTGCTCTCGGCTGTTGGATTATCTCGAAGTACCTGGTCGACCAAGCCTAGCTCTGTTCTTTAAAAAACATTTTTAAATTAAAATAAACTATTAGGTTTGCATTATAAAATTAACATTTGTTTTTCACAAAAAAATATATTAAAGAAATATATCTCCTCTGCTGTCACTCACATTAGAACTGGGGTTACACGAATTTTCAAAGCAACCGTTTTCCATCTGAGGTATTTTTGTTTTGACAGCGCCGGTGAAATTTACCTATACCTATATACTTATTCTAGCTATATTTTTTCATTGTATGAAATCTCAGTTTAAAAAAGTTTTCTATGGATAAAATCTAGATCGATTTATCGTCCCCGAAACTACCTACATAGTTAGTTTCACGGCAATAGATAACGCCGTTTTCGAGATCCTGAATATATATAAATATAAAAATATACAAGAATTGCTCGTTTAAAGGTATTAGATTTTCTATAAATAAAATTTAGCTAAATCGATTTATCGTCCTCGAAACTACCTACATACTAAGTTTCACGGAAATAGATGTCGCCGTTTCCGAGATCCTGAGTATATACAAATATAAAAATATACAAGAATTGCTCGTTTAAAAGTATTAGTTTATTAGATTTACCATAATATATAGCAGTGAATTCACAGTTCGGAGCTCATCATTTCCTAGGATGAAGATATTTCTATCAAAAAATAGCTGAGGCGATGACAGCGCCACGTGTTCGAACACAGCGTCGCTCAAAGAAGGTTCAAATCGTGCAGTCAATTTATTATGAAGAATTTTGTGCATAACAGCTTGGTAGTAGGACTTTTCAAAATACTCGCCTGGCTAACGAAAATTATAAGAATGAAAATGTATCAACAAACACATACGATCAGATATTGTTAATTTTATATAACAGTGGTTTAAATATGAAATAGCCGTTAAAGGCACTACTCAATTGGAACTAAACTAAAATCTCTATGATATCAGATTTCAGAGTCAAAGTTCTTTCATACGAGATCCATACAATTTTTAATACTAAAAAATGATATTTAATCGTGCGACTTTCAACTGTTTTTACACTTAGGTTTTAAAAATGACGCGCGACTAATGCAGCAGAAACTAATTGGTATACCTACAATATAGACAGGTTTACAGAGAATCAGTAAAATTAAAAGACTTGAAAATGGATATCCCATGATTTAACTGATCTGGAGATCTTTCCCTTATCGAACTGAAAAACTCTCAATTTTCCGATAATAAATATATGGAGGAGTTGTTGAGGCGTGTATGCTTGGTACACACATACGTTTCAACAACTCATACATATATGAATAGTTAGCTAGGTTAGCTAAGATAGGTCGCGATTTTGCATGCAACAGGCAACAGCCAAGCCAAGGTGTGCCGTGCACCCTTGAACTGGTTGCCAAAATAAAATCGGCTGAGTGCCTTAAGCGCTCGCCTTAGTAGTCCGGTGAAGCTGTTAAGACCTTGCTGGGTCAATAGCGTAGTCATTTCGAAAAAAAAAAGAAAGTTAATTGTTTGACAAGCACTTCATGATGTAAATCAGTAACATTTTGATGTGAAACTAATCTTGATTTTGGCTTGGCGACGTGGCGACACAAAACACAAATTTAGCACTATTAACGAAATACTCAAAAACATTTGAACCCTACCTGTATTATAATAAGTTTCAAATTTTTTTTTTTTATGTGAAACATCTATTAGGCGTTCGTAAACCTAATTGCTGGAGTGACGACGCGATGCCATGCGCAATCTCTCTTACCCCACTGAGCTCGTATAACTATAGTGTAATTTGAGAATTTGAGATTCGTTCAATTCGAACTATTTCGATGTTTCACATCTATCAGGCGTCCCGTGATGGCTAGTTTTTTCAGATTCGGGCAATACTATGACATTGACACACTTACGCAGGCCGGCATGACAGCGGTGACCGTTCGCCGGATAGTCTGTCTCTCGGTGGTCGCCATTGTTTTTGGATTGTACTGTGCTTACCATCAGGCACTGTGCAGTCATTTTGCCGTGCTACAACAAAAATAAACTTAACGGCAAATGTGCACTATGCAAAACTTGCTCAATGATGGTAGAAAACGTTATAAAATAAGCCTAATTCGTCAATCAATCTTCCATAACACAAAACCTGCTATTGTAAACCATTCGCCATCCTTCGTATCGGTCGAACCAATTCCAATTAAGCAGTACAAAATGACTAGACATTGTTTACAAAGTCCAGGTTCCCAGAGTTTTATCGCGATGATTTAAATGTTCTTCCAAATAAATATCAAAAGTGAAATGCAACGAAAGTAAACACTTTCATGAATTGACTATATTTTATACTACAATATGATATTGTTTTATTTTTTAATACGAGATGACAATTTTGTACTGTAATTTGTAATAATTCATGCTTTATAAAATACTTTAAACACTTTGATCTATAATACTAGCGGGGCCGGAAAATGATGTTCCGCCCGTCCTGATAATAGAAAAAAAACCTTGGCAAAAGATTTACCTAAACCATCCTCATGAATCATTTTATGTGCTGGTGACAACCGCGTTAAAATCCTTTCAGTAATTTTTGAGTTTATCGCGAATAGACAGACAGACGTAGCAGAAGATTTTGTTTTATAACATGGAATGATATTACGTAATATCATTAATTAAAGGACATGTGACTTATTTCATTCCAGAAGTATTTTAATGCACTGTAAACAAAGGAGGTTCTGTATTCGATCCGTATGTTTGTCTAGAATATTCTCATAAACTACTCGTCCAAATTCATCGGGGCTGACTTAAAAAAAAAATGAATTTTGCAATTAGATCCTAAATATATTTTAAAAACCAAGACAAGATTTTGTGTAAAATGAAATGAATAAAATATTACGTTACACTTTTGAGTACTTTTTTTTTAAGACGATTCTTTTTTCTTTGATTTTTTTAAATTATTATATATCATATAGTATTATATATTATTATTTAGTATTTTATTATATAGAATAGTATCTTTATATATATAAATTTCTCCTGTACGTGTGTATGTCACTGAACTACTCCTAAACGCTTGGACCGATTTTGATGAAATTTGTGTGCGTGTTCCAGTGGACCCGAGAATGGTTTAGATACACAATTGGACCCGGTAGGTGGCATTGCGGTTGGCTCTTAGGATTTTTTTTTAATTATGAAAGCAGGAAAACATCTGCCGGTACCGCTAGTATATAGTCTATATATTATACATGAAATACATGTATATACTACATATATATTTTTAACATGGGGAAATCCCTAACAGATACCCATCCCGTGGGGCAGCTGAGGATGGGTTATTTCCGATTTGCCGTGGTGCCTTCATACACGTTATTGGCGGGGAGCAGGGACTGTCGACTGGCACTGCGTCTATATACGCTATATAGTATCTGTATTACATACAGAGCTATACTTTATCTATTAATTATATGTCACTCTTTTTTGTAATATCAAGTGATATTTAAAGCTTATGGAATCTTCCAAAAGTTCTTTGAAAGCGAATCGCTTTTTGTTTTGACCAAGAATAAAATAAAGATTAGGTTTTTTTAAATCATTTTCTGAGAATACTAAACACGAATGTAAATCACGAATCATTATTATTTATGTTATTCTGATAATAGCATTCACGCGTCAAAATCGTATATATGTTTGTTTACGATCAAAATACCGTCTATTTTTAGATATTGACGCTCGGATATAAATAACCGCAAAACCTTTTACGTCATAGGCAGTCCAACATAAATGAACCTTTTTATTAACTTCATCTTAATCTGTAGTTAAGTTAGATACGCAATAACATAATTAGAGTTATGTGAGATTGCCTCCCGTAGTCGAGTAAAATTATGCATAGATTACACAATCATTCGAATAGATACAAACAAGTTTTAAAGCCAAGTTGTTAGGAGAATTTACTACAGGACTGGTTAGTATTTGAAATGGCATTGATTATTTCATCTACTGTTCCACATACGAATACAGTTGTCTTCAGGATACCCTGCGGAAACCGATCACCTTCTATCAATCTATTCTATCGAATGTGACTGATTTAAATTGCTTTTTTTTTTCGAAATGACTACGCTATTGACCCAGCAAGGTCTTAACAGCTTCACCGGACTACTAAGGCGAGTGCTTAAGGCACTCAGCCGATTTTATTTTGGCAACCATCTCAAGGGTGCACGGCACACCTCAGCCTGTCTGTTGCCTGTTGTATGCAAAATCGCGATCTATCTTAGCTAACCTAGCTAACTATTCATATATGTATGAGTTGTTGAAACGTATATGTGTACCAAGCATACACGCCTCAACAATTCCTCCATATATTTATTATCGGAAAGTTGAGAGTTTTTCAGTTCGATAAGGGAAAAAAAGCAAACCCTTCCACTTTCATGTGTAAGCGTGTAGGCGTGCACGTGTGTGGGGGTGATCGTGTAGTGTTGTAGAAGTGATGTATATTTGTGTGTCACCGTATCGCGCAAGCAACGCATCAAGGGCTCCCTACCGAGGGATCGAACCTAGGCTTGAACCGTTGCCGTGGGAATTTAAATTGCTAAAAATTTAAAGTCATTCAGTAAGGGATCAACTGAAACAATCCTAAAAGATTTACAAAAATTGTGTGTTCTAATATCTTATTATCATCCGGGTAATGATAACAGAAAAGCATTACACTGAACTTCCAGGCAGCAGTATGTTGACCAACGAGTACTTTATATCAGCAATCTGTGGAAAATTTACCATTATAGAGGAGTGACATAAACTTGCAAAATAATTAGAGGAAGAGGGGGCATAACGGGGTTGCCAGGCAAAACGGGCTTACATAAAGATACAAGTAACTATACACTATAGAGTTGTGTTGTTAGCGCTAGTAGGTGGCCATTTTGAATCAGTCTTTACTGTGGCAAGGACAGACAGAGGTTTTTATTGTAATTTGATCTCATTTTGACTGAATACGAAACTACACGTAAAAAGCTTAGTACTTACGCTACTATTTTCGTTTTTTTTTATCGTGTCTTTTTAACGATATTGATTAGTGATATGTTTGTAACAAAATTGCTTTAACGGTTGAATCGTTTTTTTTTTTGCTTATTATTTAAAAAGTGTTCGACGTGGGGGCATAATGGAGGAATGATCTTGGGACCCGATACCCTATTATGGTGATTGTTATGAAAATACGCTGCAAGTAATAACCTGTTTATTTAAGAATGTTTCTCTCAGGAATATTATCCCGATCCCAACATCCAAGCAAAGAAAACAAACGTTGAAAAATTATTGTAGGAGCGAAACTGTAGCTTTACTTGGACCTCCTACAAAAACGAGCTAAAAGAAGAGGTACAATACGAAAGAACGATAAATTGTTCAAATTCAAATGACTCGAGGTTGAAGAAAAACTCCAAGACACAGAAGATTCCTAAACCTGCTCTGATTTGAACAAAGTTGAGTTATGCCTGAATTGTGTTGACGTGAAGTTATTTAAAGTATTCAGAGCATTAGATAGCCTGTCAGATATGTGAATCTAGGCTCATACAGCCTATGCAGGTAATGACGAGGAAGATATGAAATAATACCACTTCTGCTTATACTGTGAATCAAAGTAGTCAAGTATTCCATTCTTCCCCTACCCTGGAGCATGATGTAGTTCAATTAAGGGTTTAATTTTTTCTTATTTCTATTATTTATCTCACCAATTATGGGCCTCAAATGATAGTTTAATAGGTAAGCTAAGAGTTTAATTACTTTTAATGAACATAAAATATCTAGATTTTATTTTTGTTTATTTCTCATAACGTCTTAGTTATTCCTCCATTTCTCTTATCTATAAAATAATCAAATTCAAAACTGGAAATTTTAGACAGAGTTTTCAGAAGTTATTGTAAAATTAGAGAGCTAGTAATTTTATATCAATCGAAAGACTGTAACCTAGCTGTGAAGAAAATTAAAATCGCGTTTCACGTTTGACTATGTAACAAACAAGAGTAAAACGACGTATACTGCTATTTTTCAAATTCGATAGGAACCGTTTTTTTTTTAAGCTTAAACTTATGCCATTGAAAAGTAACTCTAGCCATAGTTGTAGACAAAAATCGTGTTTATGCCGCCAAGATCGGTAAAACAAATAAATCTGTATATTCCATTACTTCCCTATACACAAGGCTTTAACAAATAAAAGCATTTTGATCACGTCTGTTGCCGCATGGGATTAGGTTTGTTTATTTACCCTTTACCACTTAAATACTTTCAGTTATTTAAAAGAATGTCTTCATTAGTAGAAAGTTTAATAAATCATTAATTACAGTGTTATTATTAGACATATTGTATTATATTTGCTTTTATATTTAACAACGAAATATCAAAGTAAATTGCGGGGTAAAGACGAGTAAAAATAATTAAATTTAAAATGAATGCCGAAAACAGCTTAATCAACGATATTTTGAACTCCCATATCAAATATCTTTAAAATCATAAGAGATCTCTTTTAAATGTCGTTAAATTCTCTATATTACACATATATTTTGCAGCTGTATGTATTTATGTGAGTAAATTACAAATAACAAAAGAAAGATGAATGGTATTATATGTTATTTCCGTTTAAGAGTTTTTGGCGGGATTTTAGTCTGTCGAAGTCGATTTTATATTTTATTCATAATTTTGTATTACTTGACTCTATATTCTGTAGAATTGGTGGTGTTTTATATAATATGGTTCGTTGATTGTGCATAAGTGAAGTGAATTGAAAATAATACCACGGAGCATGAATTCTGAGAAGCTGCAAATACCCTGGAATGTTCTAACAAGTGATCTTGTTGAAACATACAAATAATCGTACGACATATTACTTAAATATCGATCTGCTAACTTGTCCTGATAATTTTAAACCTATCTTTGACTTTATCAACTCCACGCTTAGAGATATATGAACAATTTTGTTTTATGATGACTCAAACATTAAGAAGATAAAAAGTGTCTGAAATAGTATATAGAAAATTTGGCGCTTATGCCTTTACATTAACTCGGACATAGAAGAAAACTGACTAAATATTACATAAGAACTCCAAATTGACAACTTCAGAATTGGCAAAAAAAACGATTTAAAAATGAAGAAGATACGAAAGATACTTAAAAATTTACGAAGTAATATATAGAAGATTTGTCGTTTATGCTTTTACATTAACTTGACATAGAAGAAAACTGACTAAGTAATTCGCAAGAACTACCTATATTGGCAACTTCAGAATTGGCAGTATGTATTAATTCCTTCGCCTGTCCTGTTGGACGAATATTAGTACTTACTTATTTCCGTTTAAAACTTACTTAATTAGTTAATAGTACCTGGGCGAACGAGCCTAGCTCGGTTCTTTAAAAAATATTTTTAAATTAAAATAAACTGTTAGGTTTGCCACACGTAATTAGCATTTTATCACATTTTTTTTTTTAATATCTCTCTTATAATCATAATAATAAAATTAAATTGTTAGGTTTGCCTTACAAAATTATCAATTTTTACAAAAACAAAAGTTATATACACTTGGATTCACACTGGGGTTATACGGATTTTCGAAGCAACCATTTTCCATGTGAGATATTTGTTTTGACAGCGCCGGGTGAAATGTACCTTTATATTCTAGCTATATTTTTTCATTGCCTGAAAACTCAGTTAAAAAAAGTTTTCTATGAATAAAATCTAACTAGATCGATTTATCATTCCCGAAACTACCTACATACCAAGTTACACGGAAATAGATGACACCGTTTTCGTGATCCTGAATATATACAAATATAAAAATATACAAGAATTGCTCCTTTAAAGGTATTAGATAGATAGATTATTAAGTATTAGATAGATTAAAATTAAGGACAATAACTCGGCATGCCTTTTTATACATTTGGAAGCGATTTAGGACTATCGTACAAAATTTTCAAAATATCCAAAATACGGACCACCCTAAACCAGCATGTTTATTACCATTTAATGATAAATAATTGAATTTGATGTGTTATATAATGGAGTATTGGGATGTTTAGTACAGTTATTTCTTTAAACTTGAAAACTACCTTTGAGAAAATATTTTTATTTAAAATAGGTTTCATTTTAAAACTACAAGTTAGCAATAGATATTATTTTGATACGAAAATTTGCCTTCCAAAATCACCTGAAACAATAATAAAAACTTATATTCTACTCATGGATTGAATTAAATAAAATCGGCTGGTCTAATGCATAAATTAAGTGTTCAATTTTTTACCGAGTTATTCAGTATTTCAACTCTTTTTTGGTGTTATTTATGATAAAAATACATAGATTATGAGTGATCTGATTTTTTGAAATCAATTTACATTTCTAGTCTGTTCTTATTAAAATAACATTTCGTGCGTTAATTGTATTTCATAATTCGGTTTTTTCCCACTGTTAAGGTTTTCTCGAAAACTTCGAATATTCAGAAGGTGAAGGTGGACGAGATAAACAGAATTGTTATTTTCAAGGGTTAACCGAAGCGTTTATTTTATGTAAATAGTTTTATTCAAGCATATTTCGTAGTTTCTTAAATTATGTGACAATTTGACAATTATCGAATATACTGAGTAATATAAAATATTTCAGGTAATAATTACAAAACTTTTTTTATGTCATAGGAGGCAAACGAACAAACGGGTCAACTCATGTTAAGTGTTCACCGTCGTCCATAGACACTTGCAGCACCAGGGCAGTCACAAGTGCATTGCCAACCTGTATTTGGCGATAACCTTAAGATGTCTTGTATTAAAGCATCGCTATAGACACGCCCTTTCAAAAGGGCGGCGACAAATTTCCACCGCAGAAGGGGCAACCCTTGAACGGTTTTCCCCGCAACAGAACAGGTGCGAGAAGACAGCAACCGAGAGGTATTTGGGGAAAGGGTAAGGCGGAGGGGAGGGGAGGTCGTCCTCCGGCGCTCTCACTGACCGAATGAAACGCAACAATGCAAGCACTGTTACTTCACGCCGGTTTTCTGTAAGAGGGTGGTACTACCCCATAAGAGCCGCCCCATTCATACTAAAACTAGTAACAGCTACAGCGTGGCTCCAACGCCTATTAAAATTTTGAAATTTTAATAATCGTATCGCAAAAGGAACGGTATGACGACAACACTGGAAAAATTAATGTATACAAATTATTTTCAAGTGATTTAAAGAATAATTTATTGTTTAATAATTCATAATATATGTTATTAATCATAGAAATACTGGTAGTTCCGTGCAAAAATCATACTATAGTTATATCATAAATAATTCGATGACGACCGCCCAAAACAAATTAACCTTCGGCATTAAATCAAAATGGTTTTATGAGTAAAATGAGATGATAAGATAGCGATATATGGTTAATTCTATTCCGATATAAAAAAGAAACGCAATTTACGTGGAACGAGTAACAGTAATAATATCTAAATTAATATGTCCCATGTACTTTCTTACTAACCCTCCCCTTATTTGGTTTTTTGCCAGGTTTTTACCAGATACGCTGTCAATGCAGGATTGCAGGTGGTAGAGCCACGCTGAAGCTATTACTGGCTTCAGCATGAATGGGGCGGCTCGTTTGGGGTTGTACCACCATCTCACAGAGAACCAAAGTGAAGTAACAGTGCTTATATGTTCGCGTTTCGTTCGGTCAGTGAGAGCGCCGGAGGCCCACTTCCCCTGCCCGAAACACAGGCTGCCAACGCAGTGGTGATCACTTAACATCAGGTGACCCACCTGATCGTTTGGCAACTATGATATAAAAAAAACCGCAGCGTCGGCGAACCTTGCCATAGCGCGTCGTATCAATAGCAAGGCCCAGAGAAGAACGTGTAGCTCGGTGATTAATGACGTCACGGTGGCTACCGGCCACAGGTAGCGCGAATATTTCGGAATTTCCCCAACTGAATGGAATAAAACAAACATTCTATATCATATGGATTGTTATAATTATATTTTTTCCATATTTTAATTATTTAGTTACTCTATTAAATATATACTTAATATTAAATGCTATAATAGTCATTTATAATCGAATTCAAGAAGAATCCAATCCTATCTGAAGTTTGTTCCTAAACATTTATTTGGAACACCTCTTGTACGTAAATAGCCAATTACAAGCTTTGAGATTGACAGAGATGAGAGGTCATAATAGAAATTCGGTGAGAAGTCCTGTGGCGCGGCAGTGCATCCGCAATCGAACATTCCAGCTCACCAAAAGTCAATTTTCTACTTGGCTATTGTTTTGATACTAACATAAATCATCTTTAACCGGTAACTTTACCGCCAATCTACATGGTAATAGTTTCTAACTGTCTATAACGTTAACAAATTGTAAACGCCATCTGTGAAAACTTTACGCAGAGTTTTTTTTTACCAAATTATCTGTAACTGTATATAATTTGAAATTTTTGTGAGAGTATTATCAAGAAATGAGCATCGCATTTGTAGAAGTTAATTTTTTTTAAATATCTCGTGTACACCGCGTATGACATTTTCTATAACGTGGCGTGGCGTTGTGGCGAACATTTTATTCCTTGACGGGAAATTGGCAATTCCGATCGCCTGTTGGAATATATCTCATAGATTTCGGTGATAGCTGATTTCAATTTTTCTTTCTCCAAAATCCCACGCTTAACACAACAAATTCTATTATGCCCTGTCCTGATTATCAACATAAATTCAGTTTTATGTTTTTATGTCCCTATGTAGTTATTTTTTTTTGTAACTAATGTTAATTAACTATTGTTTTGAACTTACTATAATGAATGAACTTTTCGTTTCTGTATTTAGAATAATGTTCAATTCTCCTTTATCAGCTAAGAAGAGAGTGATTTATAATTTTATATGAAATAAAATTATACAAATATATATAATTATGTTACTTGTAATTTCCAGACGTATCGATGTTTGACGTCACAGACTTGTATATAGACGCCTGCGCGTGAGTTTAATAAGTAGTCGCCGCTAAGGTCTCTGTTGGCATCAATTGGGGATAAAGTAAAACGTAGGTTGTCGGAGTCGACACTTCAATAGTTGGGTGTTTAAACGCAAGGTAGGGTGACCGTTTCAATATTATTCGTTTAAATTATATCTAATAAAGTGAATGTTAATACTTTCGGTTGATCGGTGAAATTAAATTAATTGTGATTAATTACATATAGGTAATGTACCGTTATTTTTTTTTAATAACTATTTAATGAAAATTATTATTTACTTAATTTACTAAGGGCGTTAAGTTTTTTTTTCTTTACAAAGCGTATTTATATCTTCAACGGTATATGAATTTTTATTGTATTAAAATAGATTAAATCAGAATAGGTATTATTAGAAATAGGAAAATGATAACAGTTTTTTTTAATAATTTCGTATATATGCCAAATTATGAATAAAACTTTACGTTTATTCCACTTTGATATAAACTCATATTAAATTAATTTTATATCGTTTAAGGTGTGTAAATCAATAATTTCTCTCTTTCATACATTTTCGGTACGTAATAGACGAATATTTATTATACACTAGTGGGTTCCCAGTGGTCGACATTCGACCATAGTTAATTGATTTTTTAAAGTTTGAACTTTATAAGAGTTCTTTTGTCAACGGATATACTTCTATAATCAAAGGTTTTCATCATGGCTACTCAGTTATTTGCCATTTGCCATGATCTTTATTATATAATCATTATAAAAAATCTATGTGTTAATAAAAATAAAAATAAATTATAAAATGGAAACAAAAACCACGTGGTAAAGCTCAAATTTTAACCAAACATAACTTACGAAAATAAAGAATTCTCAATTAATTTTACACGACACCATGGGGTGGTATTGAATGAAATGTAGTCTGTTCATTATGAGAAATAATGTTATGCCCAGTATTATCGTTTGGAAAAGTAATGGATGCAAAAGTAATACAATCAAATGGTGAATCCAAGACAAAGACGTTTTTAATACTACCATTAAATTTGATAGTAAATTCTTTTTTGTTAATACATGAGGTTGAATTGCAACATTGTAACCGCGGAGGTATAAGTCATGGATTACTTTTATGAACAAAATTCTTATTTTAATTATACAAAGTATTATTTAGGTCATTTTTTTATTAATTCATCATTTGAAGTGAGTTCACCATAAAAAATGATAAACATTACAATAATAGTTATATTTTATAATATCATTGTTGAA
This sequence comes from Antheraea mylitta, assembly GCA_014332785.1. Classification (NCBI taxonomy): domain Eukaryota; kingdom Metazoa; phylum Arthropoda; class Insecta; order Lepidoptera; family Saturniidae; genus Antheraea; species Antheraea mylitta. The sequence goes on from JACEII010000034.1 coordinate 920,342, forward strand.
TGTAGGATGAAAAATGGTAATTAGAACGTAAGAGTTAAAAAATACATATAGTTGAGCATAGCAACCTCCTTCACAAACTTTCCTGAAGTTCGTAATTATTGATGGCTGTCAAAATATATTTTTTATTTACATGTATATATGTTGTGTAAAATTCGAGTAGTAGTGTGAGTAGTGCATATTTTAATTAATTTAATATACTTCTAATGCATGTTATATGAAATAAACAGCTTTCTGCACTTCTCCGCCATATAAAATTTAACTATGCTAAATTTCCAGTTGACGGGAAATAGGTTAAAAAGGGATACAAAAATTTTGCTTCACATATTAATATATAGATGTCTTGACTACAATCAAATTTATAATAATAATTATTTGTAAATATACACAAAACCAAATATTTGGAAGTTAAAAAAGAGATAGAAATTCTTTTTTAAAATACAGTTTACTCTTTTTATTAACAACACACACTAATCAAAGTTAAAATGAAATCATATTTAACATAAATTTTATGAGGGAAGTATATTATTTTGTTATGGTAAGTTTACGTCATTAAATTTGAAAATAACAAGGCAATTTGCATATTTTAATAGAAAACAAATTTTAAAAAATAACTAATATATATCAAATGGGTCCTCCATGTGTCTTTATTGCCCAGGTATCTTGAAAATAATATTACTATCATTAATTAAAATAATAGTCTGTATCTTACAAATATGGCGATCTATATACTTCATCCAAACTAACATGGGCTGGAGTTTTGGATTAATGTAAGGCCCAGACGTGTTGTATCATTTTTTTATTTAGTAAGATCACTTGGATTCAGTCACACCATATTTGTGGTATTCATATTATTAAGATATATATATTTTTACAAATAATATGCGATCATCTTGTATTCTGCACAAAAATAAAGGACGCATTTCCAAATATTACCTTCACTTTATTCAATTTATTTGAATCACCTTTGTATCTGTATGTTTTATTATTAATCCTTGATCTTCCTCAAGCTTATTTCTAGCTTTCATTAAAATTGAGAAAGTGAGTTTCTACGTACGGATAACAGCATGAAAGACCAGCCTACTTGAATGGAGTACGTCTTTTTTCCGTCTCAAACTTTTTATAAAAGCAAATAGTATCAATGAATCGTTGGAAATCGTTGAATCGTTGAAGACGTCTATAGATTTGATAATTTCTTATCATCTAAGTACAACTTGACAACGTACCTGATTCCAAAAAGAAGTTAAAAGAAAACTTCACATTTTAACCCACAACCACAAAATCATAATCAAAGTAAATTAACTCGAAATTATTCAAGTTTCAATAACATAAAGACAATAGTATAGAGAAGGTAACGTTTCATGTCTTTTCAATTTGAATAAATGAATATTAATTAAAGAGAAAAAATAAAACCTGCCAGGAGCCTTACACAAAAAATATCCACCTTTTTTGTGGTCCGCTAAATTTTCCGGCGCGTGTAAAATAATAAAAAACAAAATAAAGGCTTTAAAATTAATAACTATTAATTACACATAATAGAGTAATAAATAGAGCTTAGTAACAATAATGTTTTTTTACTCTGGAATAGTATAACTTGTATAAGTAAAAAATCATTAAAAACGGATCATTTGGTAGAACGCCTTGAAGAAATTTTAAGTTTTAACAATAAACTTTACAAAAAAGCCTATTTTTCTCCATAATTTTCTTATATTGTTTTCTTCATTGTTTTATTATAACTTTTGGTATTAATCATTGTTAATTATTTCCATTTCCATCGAATATATTATGTTAAATATGTTTATTCAGCTGTTACTATGATTTGATACTTGATTTATTATGATAACATAAATACCAGAACGTGGACGACCCAGTCTAGGTCGGTTCTTTAAAAATGCATTTTTAAACTAAAATAAAATGTTAGCTTTACCTCACAAAATTAGCATTTTTTACCAAAAAAAAATTTTTTTAAATATATCTCTTTTGCTGTCACTCGGATTCGAACCGGGGTTAGACGCATTTTCGAAGAAGCCGATTTCCATCTAAGCTATTTATTTTTTCACAGTGGCGGTGAAATTTACCTTTATATTCTAGCTATATTTTTTCATTGCCTGAAAACTCAGATAAAAAAGGTATCTAGCTAGATCGATTTATCGTCCCCGAACCCACCTACATACTAAGTTTCATCCGTTTGATAAGTTCTTAGAACTTGAATATATAACAATATAAAAATATACAAGAATTGTTCGTTTAAAGGTATAATATTAATATTCCATACACAACATTAACATATTAATTAACGATGACGACTTAAAATGAAGAAGAAGTAACATTGAATAAAGTTTGCACTTGCTATAAAAGTCGTTTTCTCAAATAAATGATTACTAGATATTGTTAGCTGTTAATTTTGTGTTAACACGCAAGCATTCTTAAATGCATTTTAGTTCAAAAGTCCGCGTGAGTTATTGTGTAAACTAATTTGACAAGATCTGAATGATGAAATCAGGTATCCGCAAATTTAGTTAACTGTATTCACGCTGCACAAAAACAATGAATGCTTGTAAATATCAAAATTAAAGTTACCTTGTGATAAATAAAGTGAATTGTCTAAATAACTTTCATGAAATTTATAATATTTTTGTCAATATTTCTTTCGTTTTTAACAGAGCCCAACGGTATTTTGCAACTTAGTCGATATTTTTATTAGTGTTTTTATGAAACAATCTAGGTCAAACTTTTTAACAAAATATCTAATAATTTGCTCGTTCTGTTAAGGCCGACCAGATTAAATCTATTTTACTAAAAATATTACAAACGAGGAAAACGGATTTTACACAAACTTGCGTACACTTGTGTCAATTGATGGCTACTATAATTTAGGTAAATACATATTCCAATCGAGACCGTATTGTACCAAAAATAGCTCTGTATTTCAGGGTCTGTTTAAATTACGTAAATATTCACATGTAATTAATTTTTAAAGAATATTTACAAGTTCACAAATGAAACTTATTCGGTGTTATTACAAAGAAGTTAAATACGTATTGAATACTTGCTTTAAAAAGGTTACGTTTTAAATGCACCACGCTCATTGAATGTTCGCCATCTTGCTTTTTTGTCTCGCTTTGGTTAGATTAGGTTAGACTTGCGAAAAAGGATAACGCGAACTTGCCTCGGGCGAACGCGTTGCATTTAATACGAATCCTTTTTAAAGCAAGTATTTAATACGTATATAACTTTTTTGTAATAACACTGATTATCTTTCACTTTGTTACCTATGATCGTGTTTTATTATTATGTCATGAAATAGAAAAAATAATTACATATAGTTAATTAAAAATTGTTACAAATAATATTTTTTCTTACAAGCATGTTATTTGCTTAGATTAGTTGCATATAGTAATACCTTAGCATTCATCTCAAAACTTATTTTAGCTACACGAAAGCTGTATTTAATGAATTAGCAAACGATACTTATAATATAATTTCCAACAGTTATAAAATTCTTCTTGAGAACTGCTTGTATTATGCTACTCCCATATTTGCGAAACGAAGCTTTTTTTTCGAATTGACTATGCTATTGACCCAGCAAAGTCTTAACAGCTTCACCCGAGTACTAAGGCGAGCGCCTGTGGCACTCAGCCTAATTTTATTTGGGCAAATCGGCTTGGGCTGTTGCCTGATACATGCAATTCGCGACCTATCTGAACTGACCTAAGCTAACTATTCATACATATATGAGTTGGTGGAGCATATATGTGTACCAAGCATACATACCTCAACAACCCTTATATATATTTCGTATCGGATAATTTTACAAATTATTTCAGTTCACTAAGGGAAAGAAATAAAACTTTCATGTGTGAGCGTCTATGCGTGCACGTGCGTGGGGGTGATATGTGTAATGTTGTTGCAGTAATGTAAGATTTTGTGTCACTGTATCGTGCGAACAGCACACTCAAGGGTTCCACGCCGAGGGAACGGACCTAGGCTTTAGCCGCTGTCGAGGGGGGCCTAATCTGGTTAAAAACAGGGTTCGTCCGGGATTTGAACCCGGGACCTCTCGAAACAAAGCTTCGAGTACTTGTCTCGCTAAAATTAACGTCAAAAATCATTCCGATAAAGGCACAGATTATACGTTGCCACCTGTATATTTCCAGTGACTTGACATTAGCATCCGCTAAACTCCTTTGGTGTGTGTAAAAACCGCCAGCCAAGTTATCATTCTACGTCTATCATCACGCAGTCCGATAGTTCGTAACGCATGACGATAATGTCTTCCGACATCTGCATTTAGTGTGACCATAGACAAAACCTCGTAACAATACACGCAGGTATGGGAGTACCATTAGTGTAAACCAATATATGTATGAGTTTAGTATATCGTGTAGTATCATGGATGGAATAAAAGGATAATTTGTTGTATATATTCATTAGTTACTGGTATATTCAAATGTAATACAAGGTAAACTACGTTATGTTCGGTGATATTGTGATCATTCATAGATCAATTCATGCATATTCTTATACAAACATATATACAAAGTAAGCAAATAGTCTCCGCATATTAAAATCGATATATAGAAGGCTAAAGTAAATAAATTCAGTATATTTTTCTCCTATACTTGTGAACCGTTTTTTGCGTTTTGTTTATTACTATTGACGACTTTCAGTATTATCAATATTTTTGGAAACAGTTCGTTTTTTTTTCATAACATCGAAGATTGTATGCCCTTATTTATAAATCTTAATTACCATTACATTACCAATTATACTTATAGTAATCAACAGTATTTATCAATAAAACCTCATTAATATTGAAACTTAAAAACATTTTGAACGAACGAACAATAATTATCGAATTTCGACCTCTAGACCACTAATTTTAATTCAAAGTCATGATATGTATGGACATTATTAAACTGTTATTCCTAAGTAAATAGCTTTTCCTCGCAACTTAGCTCGCCATAACATAGGTTCCAGAATACTAGGGAATATTTTTTTTTTCTAGACAAAATATATCCATTGTCTTTTCTTGTACACCTAACAACATGTAGACGTAATTTCATGATATTTGATTAAGTAGTTACGGCATGCAAGCGTAAGAAGCTGACAAAGTTACATTCGTATTTATAACATTAGGTATAATGAACAATTGAAAATAATGGATATTAATCACCGCAAAAGATTATGTTTTAATGTAGCGATTTGTAATAAGATAAGCAATCTAACTATATAGTTTTTTACTTTAACCCCTGAAAGTAATTAAACTATACTAGATAGTAAACACAACCGATCTATAATCCATCGGCAGCCGTTAACAAGAAAGCAACAGACTAAAGAGTCACTACTGATGGATATATCTCTTTATAATACATAGCGATAAAATGTTGTACAGGTACCCTGTCAACTTATTTTATTGATGGGATATATATTGGTTGATGCCAGAACATTGTAGACCTAAGGCTCGATTTACACTATGATACCATTCTCGGTTCGACATTGCTCCAATCTCGATCCGATAAATCCTCGCTGTGTCCATACATGCGGTTCGTGGTTCGATTAGTCTACACTACTCGTTTCACTAGTCTCAAAATAATCCGATATATTTCTAATAATATATAAAATATTTATTCAAAGTCGAAACTATTTTTTTTTAATTTTCACGAATTTCACCATATACACATTTTGCGCTGATAATTATAGTGTGATTGTTTATTATCCATAATCAAGTATTATAAATGTCACGAATAAACTACTATGACAGGAATTACACCAGAAGTTATGCGGCAGTAAATGAACATAATTTAGAGGGACTTATTGTGTAAATATTTGTTAACAGAAATAAAATCTTCACAAGATGAGCTACACCACAGCCGAGAATGTGGTGCCAAGTAGCACATTCTCTGCCATCAACCTATTCTACGTGTTGCTCGTGCCGGCTATAATCCTCTGGTACACTTACTGGAGGATGTCCAGACGTCGTCTCTATGAGCTGGCGGAGAAGTTGAACGGACCCAAACCACTACCGATAATAGGAAACGCTTTGGAATTCGTTGGTGGTTCAAATGGTATGTTTTTAAGTCATATTTCAAGAGATTCGTCTTCTTATATCATTAACAATATCATGGTCTGACTAAGGACAATTGACAATTGCCGAACTAAGCACATATTAAACACATCATTTGGCGCTAACAAATAAGGCAATTTTTGCGTGTTTGTACCAAAACCTGAAATATACATTTTGGAAGTGCTTAAAAAAATATTTTATTATTTTTATTTTATTATTTTAATATTAAATTAAAATTTGTTGGACCCGTGATAAAAACCTTGTGAGTGAAAATTACTTTCTACTGAGATTGATTTTTTCTTCTATGAACAATGATGGAAATGTGTTATACTAATAATACAATCGCCTTTAAAGCTATGCCTTGAGAGGATTTTACAAATCTTAAAAATGAACAAATACAGAAAAATTAGTGTTGATATATGTCTAATTCTTCTGAAGATATGTGAGCTATCTTAACCATTATTATCTTTCACATGGTTTTAAATAGATATTGATTATTTACGACGATATTTTGGTACCAATATAGTAATAGCCCTTACCTAATTAAATAATTTTGTTACGTTGAGCATCTAAGTCAAAATTACACGTTACAACATACTATTTAGAGTTTTTCAATGTTTAATGTTACAAATATGTACAACATATACATTATAAAACCATTTTATATTAAGCAAAGACTTCATCTATAATAGAAGCTATTATGTATATATATAAATTAAAGGTACGATCTTTTTTATTTGTACTGTATCCGGCATCTGATTTGGCACGTCGGGGAAAAGAGTGAGAAGTCCGAATCAGATATTGCTTCGATATTTTAGAGCGTTCTCTTTATCGCACCGCGCAGTGACTGCAAACGCTGCATAACGCTACACGAAACAGCATTTAGTGAACAGACAGGCGTGCCAAATCAAGAGTGACACTATTACACTATTATGATTTATTGCCTGTAGACTATAAGCAAAGAACAGAAAAAAATTATTGCAAATCTGATCTTTGCAACTGTGAGGATACGTGTCTGTTATTTACAAGATATTGTGTAATTTTTTTATAATGCTTATAGAAACTTCTTAATTGTTTGCTTTCATTCAACAGACATCTTCAACAATATTATTGCGAAGAGTATTCCATTTGACGATGAGTCAGTAGTGAGACTTTGGATTGGACCTAGGTTGCTGGTATTCATCTACGATCCTAGGGATGTGGAAGTTATTCTTAGCAGTCATGTGCACATTGACAAAGCTGATGAATATAGATTTTTCAAGCCTTGGCTCGGTAACGGTCTTCTTATAAGTACTGGTACGTAACATTTGTTTTAAATATAAAAACCAAAGAAAGAAACCTAACAATAATTAATTTTAAATGTTTACGATTAACTACATTAAAATTTTGAGACGTCTGATTTTTTGTTTGCATTTTATTCATATAATTATTTTTCTACATACTGGTTATGCGTTCATTGAACGTACGGGACATTTATTTTACTTAATACTACTATATATTATGAGTAACAGATGTTTGAAGATGTTCAGATGTTTAAAATGAAACCAGTTCTAGAATTTTATACAAAGACTTTAGAGCGCAAATTTCTAAGAATTGTTTCTAAGCGTATACTTATGTTAGATATGGAGCGTGCAATTTCATACACGATTGTTTAATTTTAATAATAGTTATGTTCTATAAACCCCGTAGCTCCGTATTAAGAAAGTGTTCATCAAATAACGGATTTTTTTCTTAAATTGACGTAGACTAGAGACGTAAAGAAGGCAAAGGAAGAAAAGGAAGGATATTTATGCTATTGTCAATGAAACAAAAGGTGGAAAACGATATATTTTTTTAAATTTAGTTTTACATATACGAATATTATTTACACAAAAACTTCCGAACGAGGCTATCCTAATCTACTATAATAATCGACGAAATAAATAAGTTTTTTGTTTATATCATGGGAGGCAAACGAACAGGTGGGTCATCTGATGTTAAGTAATCACCGCCGTCCATAGACATTAGCAATACCAGGGGAGGCGCCAGTGCATTACTAACCTGTATTTTGGGGGAGGGGCTAGGAGGGTGGTGGGCCTCCGGCGCTCTCACTGACCGAACGAAACGCAACAATGCAAGTACTGTTACTTTACGTCGCTTTTCTGTGAGACAGTGGTACTACCCCGGGCGAGCCGACCCGTTCATGCTGAAATCAGTAGTAGCTTCAGCGTGGCTCTACCAACTACAAAGTATACGTTTTTGTGTTAATTACCAAAAAGCCCTTTCAAATTTATGACAGATTTATGTGTTGATTAATTGACATGTTACTTTTGTATGAATTTATCTCAATTAATAATAACCATGCTTCATTTATCATACTCGTATTCTATAAATCAATATTATAAAATTATTTTCTTTAAACATTTCTAGTATTTTCGGTTACAAAACCACATAAAAGCACGATAACTCAAAACGCTTAACAATCAAAATTTCAATGTATATTTTTGTGTGTGGATTTTGATGATACGAATATTATGTATCAGTTTATATACCTATTAATTATACATAACTAATTATATTATGCAGTTACCTGATACTCTATTGTCATCAAAATTATACTGAGTTTCTAAAATAATTCCTATATAATTATGAGCAATTTTTGTTTACTCACTCATTAAATACATTCTATTGGAATTAAATAAATTGAGATACATGATAACTGATACGCATTAAATTTATTTCCACCAGTGTTACTTTGCAGTAATAATCTATGTATACATCCATTAATTAAAATACAAAAGTATTTAACGTTAAGGTATTCATATATGAAAATTCTCTCTCCAGATAGAAACTCTGTCAAACTTTTAAAAATATGTGTATTTTCTTAAATAATAATATTCATATTTTTTTATGTGTCATTTTGTAAAATTTAAGACGGAAGCAACTCCCGTTTAATATCAACCTATTTCAAATAACACAATCAGTTAATATACGTTAGTTTTTTTAATAAAAATGTCTTAACATGATAATTACAGGATTACCTAATCAACAAGATGATAATACCCTCCGATAAACGCCTATTGTTCTACAGTGAACTAATTACATAGACACTCAAGACATTATATTCATAGTAAAAATCCGAAACCGATATTACATACAACAATACCACTATAGACTACATTACAATATAAATATAATAATAATAAAGGCCAAGAGAAGGTATGGATTTAATCATCACACCAAACAAGGGCTGGCATATTGGAATATTTTTCTAACGCTAATATTCACATATGATATCCATTCTCTCGGGAAAGAGTTAGGTAGTTGCAGGCTCTTGGTGACTAAAAGTCCACGGTAAGCCGTTAACCGCCTTAATGGATATTATCGGATAACGCGAGCATCCGCAACGTCACGATAGCAAGGCCTAGTGCAAATGCCAGGTCTCCCGTTGACCGTGATAGCCTGGTCGACCTGCCTTTCCAGCCACCGAACCAGTTCAACGAAACCTCAGATCCACCACCGTTTCCAATTTGGTCCAACGTGGCAGTATATCAGGAAGTACTACGACAACATAACTGCTTGAGTTCCAAGCATTTCCGATGTTTTCCTACTCTCAAACCTAAACCAATAATCTTTAGTAGGTATATCTAACATTAATGATGAATTTTGTTGTCTAGGACAAAAATGGCGTTCTCACCGTAAACTGATTGCTCCCACATTTCACTTGAATGTGCTGAAGAGTTTCATCGATTTATTCAACGCTAACTCTAGAGCTGTAGTGGATAAACTGAAGAAGGAATCGGGCACCTTCGACTGTCATGACTACATGAGCGAATGCACCGTAGAAATCTTATTAGGTGAGTTATGATTTTTATTGTGTTATATATAGTTGCCAGTTTATATGTAACTAGTTTCACCCACAGATCTACTTATGTTTATTAGTATATGTTCCTATTGTTATTTGTATTAATAAATAGTTGTTGTGTTCAAATAATTAAATTTGATGGCGATCGATTGAACCGTACAGAACTTGACGTGCTGCAGTGTCATCCAGTGATAAATTATAATAAAACTGGCTGACACGCGCAACTTCGTCTGTGTCTAATTAGTTATCTACCGTTACTGTACTTCCAAACTAAAAAAATCTTTAAAAAAATCTAGAACTCGGTTACGACTGCCAACGTTTTCAATTGTGAAGCCAAATAATTCAGGGACTCACTAACAAGTTGGTTTAGTAAATGGCTTACTCATGTATGGAAGAAATTTTCATGAAACGAACGTAGCGCCATCTGTCATTCAGATTTTTTTTTAAATACGAAAGATCCTTTAATTTTTTTGATATTTTTGCAAAAATACTAAAATCGTGTTTTCAAAAATGGGAGGTAGTGGTGAGAAGAGTGAAAATTTGGGGTTATAGATATTTTTAAATTTTAAGATAATACAACAACAAAAGAATTGTGAAAAAATTAGAAATGAAAAATTTGGTCAGCGACATTCTAATCACATAACGGTATGACATATTATACTTAATGGTATATTCTCATACCTACCAAATATACATAAGAAATTTCATAAGAAACGTTAAAGCCGTTAATCAGTTAAACGGTTTTTTTTTTCTCTCGAAATGACTACGCTATTGACCCATCAAGGTCTTAACAGCTTCACCGGACTACACCAGTTAAACGGTGTTGAAGTTTATTAATATGGAATATAAAAAGGACATCAGTTTTTATATACTTAGGTGATATATCAACCAATTGTATAAAACTCCTCATGGTACCGACAGTGATAAATGATTCGATTGTGGATAATCTATGTAAGAAGATCCGAAACAGAATATATACATAACTATCAAGATCGTTGACTAATTTTAACTGCGATTCTTAATCAAATATGTAGAATATTGATGAGAATTTTATTTAGATGAGTTTATAATCACGGCTTACAAATAAAAAGGTCTTTGACTTCTTATTAATGGAATTTTTTATAGAGATCAAAACAAAGTATTTCTTGAATACAACATAACATAATTTGCTTCGAAGAGCCAGTAATTTAAAAATAAATCTCAAGTTTTATGTTTACAAAATGTGGATACAAACACGAATATATTGAATAAACATTATAGGTATTGTTTACTGTACCAGATTATGTACATAAGTAAATTAATAAAATCTCCTTAATGGAAAATAAAAACACTATAATAATAAAAAAAATCGGTAAACAAAAACATATTTAAAAAATTGTATGTTTTTTATATTTGAATTTATTATTAACGAGCTAATTTCCTGTACTTAAAAGATTGAGTTTAACATAAGGAAATTCCTTAACCATATCCAACGTACACGTCCGCGGTGTGATCATTCAACGCTTGGTTTCAATTATTCCGTACGGGTGGTACGAGTTGAGAATAATAAATAACATAATTAATATGTTAACCAAATAACCACAAAAAAACTAATAACCACTCACGTTATATCCATTGTAGTCTTTGTTTCTGTATGCAAGTTGCGTATATCGTCTAAAGGTGCAATGGATTAGATCAAAACGTATACATGTTACATACACAAGTGCCGATATATAAATAAATAATCTACACTAATATTATAAAGAGGTAAAGTTTGTGACGTTATGTGTGTAATCTCAGGAACTGCTGATTCGAAATCCGAAAAATTCTGTCAGTGTTATATAGCTTATATATCAAGGATGGTTATAGGCTATATACCTTAGGTCCGATCTCTCGGCGGTGAGCCCTTGAGGGCGTTGTTTGCGCAACACAGTGACACAAAAATTTACATCACTGCTACAACACTACACTATCATCCCCACACACGTGCACGCTTACACGCTTACAAATAAAAGTAGAAGGATTTTATTTTTTCCCTTATCCAACTGAAAAAACTTTCGAAATTTCCCGATAAGAAATATATGTAAGAGTTGTTGAGATATGTATGCTTGGTACACATATATGTTTCAACAACTCATACATATATGAATACTTAGTTAGCTAGGTTAACTAAAATAGGTCGCAAATTGCAAGTAACAGGCAACAGCCAAGCCGAGGTGTGCCGTGCCGCCCTTAAACTAGTTGCCAAAAATAAAATCAGCTGAATGCCTTATGCGCTCGCCTTAGTAGTCCGGTGAAGCTGTTAAGACCTTGCTAGGTCAATAGCGGAGTCAGTTCGAGAGAAAAAAAAATGCTATATACCATTACGCTAAGACCAATAGGAACGGAGCGCTAATGAAGAATGTTTCGTAATCGAATATTTTTATAAATCAGATGAGGAAAAACTTATATAAATCATAAAAGAACAGTAACATATTTCTTAATTAATTATTTTTCAATTTATTGTATCACTACAACCGCAACTACGTTGACTATACGAGGAATTATTTCATTTTTAACCAGATTTTTTTTTCTTTATTACTAAGTCCCTACAAACCTATACCATATTTTAATTTAATTTATCAATTAATTTAATTTCTTCAATTTAATTAATTTAATTTCTCATACATTTTACCATTTTAGTATTGTTTGCTTAGTGTTTAAACTTGAAAAATAAATAAATTATGTTCGATTTTGGAGCACTGTACAAGCATTTGTGTATATATAAATAGGCAGCGAACATACAAATAGGAAAGATAAAACAGTAAGGTACATCTTCCTCCCTTGTTTCTCAGCCGATCTCCATTATTTCTTTAGTAGATATTGGCGAGTTTTAATGTTATCCAGAAAAAATAATGGAAACGTTTTGATATGAAACATCTATAAGCGATGGTAAACCTAATTGTTCGCGTGACGATGTGTGTGAGACGTGGCGCCGCGATGCCATGCGCAAGCGATTGTACGCAATTTCTCTTGCCTCACTGAGCTTGCATACCTATAGTGTATGTATAACAGTGTTGTTTACTACGTTACACGTGTGTTTCACATGTGCCAGGCGTCCCTTGACGGCTCAATTTTTTTTCTCATTTATTTCGGTATTTCTTATATTTCACGATCTACAACATTGAAATAATATAGATCATAACAATATATCTATCTATATCTTTAAATAATATCTATATATTAACGCGTGAAGAAAGAATTTGCACCTCTCAGTAGGCATTATTGAATTTCGACCACTGGAGAATCACTAGTATGTATAAATTGTCAAATAGAATACCTATGGCCCTATACCCTATAGTAAAAGGTAATAAACGTGAGTAGGTAATGTACGAACGTCCGAATTCAACAGTGAATTATTTAAGTGGCCGCCAATTACTTAATTTTCAAGGCACCAGCGCAAAAATAAGGGAATATAATTTGTAATTTGAATGTGCGGTCACGTCGTAGCTGTCCACGCTTGTGACAACATGTCGGCCCTCATTGGGACACTAGACCGCGTTCTTGAAACAAATGCCTCGAGAGGCTAGAAATCGTTTGCGAAATTCCACGCAATACTAACCACTACTATAAGGTTCCACGTTACAAAATCCTAAATTATACCGTAATCTGGCTCTATCATACTTATTATAATAAATATTCCATCAGCTTTGCATTGAGTAATCGTAAACATAAGGTTTTATGTTGAGATTTAAATTAATTATTCCTAGAATATGTTAAGAGTGCAAAGTGACATGGTCACGTTATGCTATTAAGGATAATTTATTTAAAAGGAAGTTGCGATAAAATATGGAATACAAATTACAATCCGCATTGCAATTACTGTATTTATGTAAGCAATTATGTAGTACGGGAAATAATTGACTGGATCAAAGTCTTAAAAACAAACCAGAAATGGACATAATACGTTTTAGGACAACGCTTCGAATGTTTTGTCCATCTTTTATTCTATAGAAAAAAAAAAGTGTGTGTACACTTATGTACACGCGTTAGAAGTTTATACTTTTGCGTAACAAGATAGAAATCTTTTCAAAAATTTTATCTTTCGCCTTATTATACGTTTGTAGAGAAAATGACACTAACAATAGAAAAAATGTATTTATTACATTGAAAGTTTTAATACAAAGAAATACAAACAGCAAATACAAAGAAACAAAATGTTGATTGTAACTAACTTCAGGATGTCGGTTTTTCGTGACGGTGTGCGCGCGCATCGTAAAAATTTACTCTCATTATTTTTCGCTAGCGCGCTAAAAGAAGTATAACTTAAAAAATGAATATCTTTTTTATTATAAGATTAAATTATTTCCTGTGAAAGATATTATATACATTTAGTATTTTACTGTTTATATGTATGTGTATGTTACTATTTAGTCTAGTGGTCGAAGGTCGACCAATATCCATTATGTTTTAATTTCGAATGTTAGGTGTATTAGCAAAGTTTGTATAAATATTGTCGATTAGCAGACATAAGGATCGTAAAGTATGACGAATATATTTTCATAAAAAGAAATCTTCGACTCGTTAATGGTGTATAAAAATACGAAACAGTTTCTGAAATATTTTTTTTTTTGTAACAACAAAAATCATTAATAGTTTGTAAAAAAATATATTTTATCTGCGACTATATAGCTCGTATTTGTAGTGAATCGTACACGTATTTGATTGGTCGGTGTCAAGTCTGGCGACCCCCCACGTGCCCACGTATTAATGGGCAATTCTTACCATTTTCGACAAGCACTAACTGCTATACTATAACGTTTGTAGTTGCGTAATTATTTAAAACTGTATGAAGGTCAGACGGTCTTTCTCTCTAAGAATGTATATGATATAGTGTATAAACAGTTATTTAAATCCAAATGCAATTTTAAGGTACCAAATTTTATTATATATGTACATATATAATACAGTATATTAACAGAAACTTAAATCCAAATATAATTTTAAGGTACCAAATTTTATTATATATGTACATAGATCATATAATACGGCATATAAACAGAAATTTATATCCAAATATAGTTGCAATGTTTGTTACATTACATGTTAATGTAATTAATGATAGGTATATTTACTTCTTTACACATGTTCATAAAATAATTAAGCTTCGCAATAATGTATATCGTATATAATGACATAACAATCAGAAAGATTGCGTGTTTTTAAACTTATTGCTAGGTAGAGCCGGGCTATATTTTTTGGCAACTAGATTTAAATTTTAATTTAACTCGAAGTAGACCATTGCTGGTAATAAGTACTAAATATAAGTATTTGCATAACATTTTGTGATAGATTTTATTAGGGGCGAAACTAAACTTACTTTAGATGTAACGCTTGGCAAATATTCATAATTTATGATCAAAATATTCATTTTTTAAAAGAAACCGCAATGGGTGTAAGCAAAACTACACAGGACCAAAGTGGATTCGAATACGCCATGGCTGTTATGAAGATGTGTGACATCCTCCATCTCAGACACACTAAAATATGGCTCAGACCAGATTTGCTATTTAAACTAACTGATTACGCCAAGAATCAAACCAAACTACTTGATGTCATCCACGGCTTAACCAAGAAGGTAATAACTATGTTTTGTTCAGAATAGTATCTAGATATGATACAGATGTTGATATTTTATTTGCATTTGAAATAACTACTCCAGTTTTTTATATACAAAAGGTTATGTAGGATGTTACCAAACTTCCCTATATATATCACCTTCATAAAAAAAACAATTGTAATTACTATGAAGACGTAACTGTATAATTACGAAATTACTTCCTAGGTAATCATTCTGAATATCAAATCACAAAAACAACTTTTAACTTAAATAACGGAAGGTTTAAAAACGTTTGATTTTTAAACCAAAACAAATAAAATAATGTAACTCATAGGAACTGTAACAACAAAATAAACCAATCAAATAAAAATCAAGACATATAATTTTAACCCAAGTTTTACTTTAAGGTTATTAAGAGGAAGAAGGAAGAATTCCAATCAGGCAAGAAAGCAACTATTATGCCCGAGGCTAATGACGTAACAAATGAAGTCACATCTAGCAAGTTAACTTCAGTAGAGGGCTTGTCCTTTGGTCAGTCGGCTGGACTGAAAGATGATTTAGACGTCGACGATGATGTCGGCCAAAAGAAACGTCTAGCTTTCCTTGACTTACTCCTTGAGAGCTCTCAAAGCGGTGTTGTGATTACCGACGAGGAAATAAAGGAACAAGTCGACACCATTATGTTCGAGGTAAATAATTAAACAAATATGAACATATCACATTTTATTATATCGTAAAGACAAGGTTAAAGTTGTATTACATATAATTTAAGGGTCATGATACTACAGCTGCCGGTAGTAGTTTCTTTTTGTCCATGATGGGAATACACCAGCACATTCAAGATAAAGTAATTGAAGAGCTTGATCACATCTTTGGAGATTCGGATCGCCCGGCCACTTTCCAAGACACATTGGAGATGAAATATTTGGAAAGATGCCTTATGGAAACTCTCAGATTGTATCCACCAGTACCTATTATCGCTCGTCATCTAAAAGAAGAGGTTACCTTACGTAAGTATTCTTTATCAAAATTCAATCTTATGAATTACCTAGTTTTCTTTACTAACATAAATGATACATTTTTAGCGTCAAATGGAAAGAAGGTCCCTATAGGGACCACCTTGATTGTGGCAACATATAAACTTCATCGTCGTCCCGATGTATATCCAAACCCTGATACATTTGACCCTGATAACTTCCTTCCTGAGCGATCAGCTAATCGTCACTATTACGCATTCGTTCCTTTCTCCGCCGGACCCAGAAGTTGTGTCGGTAAGTTTTTAAATATTTACTTAGTATTTAGAAAAAACGTGGCAAAGTAACAATCACAAAAACTAAAGTTTACCAAAGTTTATTTAATCTCAGCCAACGATTCGACGGCATTATAAATGCCGGCAAGGTAAACAACTAACTTTAAGTAGGACAAAAGACTTATATCAAAATTGGAACATTCTCAGAACAAATCAGATAAAATTCCTTTCGCCTCTGATATTTAATAGATTTGTAGGTATTTATTTACAAATGAAATTAATAATACATCGTATGTTATACTCCTACAACTACTAAAGTATAACCAGAAATTCACGGTCCTTGATATTTGTACTTGTATATCTCGTTGGTCGCCGTTGATTGTGGATTGTACTGTACTTACCATCAGGCACAGTGCAGTCATTTTGCAGTGCTATGATTGAAATATATATGTATATACACACATATATATATATATATATACATACATATATTTTAACCTAATTAACAGTGGTATTTTTATTGCTTTCCATTGTGCATTTCAAATTATTTTAATCATATGCTTTCGAGTCTCCTTCCGAAACTAATATCTCGGTTGGGCTTACTCTTGACAATATACGTATAATATTAACACATACTTATTGGAATTCTTTTAATTTCTCTCAAGGTCGAAAATACGCGATGTTGAAGCTCAAGATCATTCTGTCAACGATACTTAGGAATTTCCGTGTCTACTCAGATCTCAAGGAATCGGACTTCAAACTTCAAGCAGATATAATTTTAAAACGAGCTGAAGGTTTCAAAGTTCGTCTACAACCACGTAAGAAACAAGCCAAAGTATAATAAGGTTAATTATTCCTATACCATCATATCTACGCTATAATGTTCAATGCCAAAATTGTCGTTATACATTCGCGTTTGTGATACTAGAACTGAATAAATTATTATTTCTTTATTATTAAAAGGATGTTTAAAATGGTGATAGTTTTGGGAAAGTACAAATAAAGGACAAGGGTGTTATTGCTCAACAATATTGAACTAATGAGTTCGATTTCGTTTTCTTTTTATTTGTAAATAAGTAGTCAAATTAATTTGGTTGTAGACTTTCACGTTATTGACATATTAAACGTAATGTTCAAAGTAGACTTTGTTTTATTTATAAGAAGAAACTTACCAGTATGTACTTATTATGTCTATCTAATCGTCTTTGGCGTGGTGGTGGCTACTCCTAAGTGTTCTTATATCTTGAAGATTATCCGCCCTACCAAATAGAGCATCGCCTTGAGAAAAATCAGACTCCATTTTTTCCATATTCGCCTTTAATTCTAACTTGATCCTGGAAATAATTTTTATATTATATATGTATATTCAAGATAGACTAAGTAGGTACAAGTATATTATACCTTAATACGTCCAAAGGTGTTCGATTATGGAGTGGACACAAACATGGTAGAAAATCGTGATGCTGTCTTTTCACCCACCACGACGCGTGTGACAGCTTCCATTCCATAATCTTAATTTGTGCCACGAAACAGGTTTCAGCTTCTTTAATTAGGTTAAAGTAAGAAGCCATGAGTTCTTGGCCTACAACATATTTCTCTTTAACGTATCATTTAAATATAAATATTTTATTTCTTAATTCATACAGTATTAATGAATATATGCCAGTGAATAAAAATATATTTTGAACGTAATTTATAACTATAACTATTAAATACTAGAAACTGCAACAAATTAGTCGTTCCATGCCTCAGGCTCAATAAGTCCAAAAACAGTTTTTTAGGTAATAGTGCTAGATTTTATAACACAATCCCAAAACACGTTACCAATTTGATGAATAGTGAGTTCAAGAACCATGTTAAGTGGTTTTTAATATCTAAAAGCTATTTATTTATTATAGGGAGGACCAATATTTGACCGATTGTGACGTCTAGAAATAACGCTCCTCTCCATGCATCCACCAAAAACGATATAAATATTGATGTTTTTTAAAAATATGTAACATGAACAGATCTAGTTTCTTCCCGGTTCTTCTCGATAACTGGGTTGTTTTCCGAACCGGTGGTAACACTGACTTTCATAAGCGCCTTTTAGCGGCCTAAATTGAATAAAAGATATTCTGATTTTGATATTTTGATTTTAAAACTTTTCTATACAAAGGGAACTTTTGAAAAATGCGCTACTAGGCTTCTACAATTCAACTATTTTCTTCACTTGCCTCTTATATTCTCATAGATTGTAATAAAATAATGACTTCAATACTTATATATTATGCTTATGGTATATGCTATAAATACTTATACTTATATACCCGCAGATATAGCCATCATTAGCCTAGACTGTTCAGCTTCTTCTTCATATATCTCTTTAACTTCTGGTTTATAAATTGGTTCAAAAACAGCCTTACTGTCAAAATGTTGTTGGTCCGATATCATTATTTCAGCTTGACTTCGCTATAATTAGAAAAAGGTCGTAAAACACTTAATTTAATGAAACTGTTTTTGCGTTTATTTGTGGTTGATGATTTTGACAGATTTATAACTTTGCGAAGAATTAGTATGAAATAAACGGAATACTTATTTTGACTACGTAATATAAATTAAAGGCGGTATTTAATTCAAAAACAGTGTATTTGATATATGATGGGTAAATTATACACAATTAACATTAAATTTCAATACTGAATAATTAGTCACAGCATATACAGCTAGCTTTGCTAACGAGCCTTGGAGCTACGCTCTATTTAAGAATCTAAAAACATGAAATCAAATTGTTACGTCATTTCATATACAAGAATTCATACGAAACGACCAGCTCACATATAGTCACCCTGGAGCACGACCTGCTTAAATTACTTCAAAGATCAGTCTAAGAGCGTGTTTATACTAGCAGAACTAATTGAAGGATTTAAATAAAGAGACATTTGTTTTGTATTGTTCGTTAAATCATATATTTTAAAAATTTCAACAGATATCGTAACAATAGACGCTAAAATTCAAAATCTGACTATAATTTAAATAGTCCATGAATGCATAACTATGGATGATAAGCTTATCTTTGGCGACCAGTCTTCTAGTAGACTATTATTACTGTCATTCTCAAGTGAGTAATGATATTACAAGTTTCTTGGTATAATTTCAATGAACTAACAAGATGGTGGCCGTCTTGTTAGAACTTTCCTGTTAGTTTTTGTGGCAAGTTAGAATCCATGCTCCGTGGTATAATTTCCGATCCACTTCACTTGTGCATAATAACCAAACTATATTACGTAAAGCCCCACCAACATCACACAGTAGAGTCAAATAACACAAGTTTATGGAAAAGATATAAAGACCACTACATGGCATCCCAAGATCCCGCCAAAAACTCGACTTATCTTTATAATTACTTCCAGTAGTAAATTTTTAGTGTTTTTTTTTTTCGATTCCACGTCTGAATTCATTCATTCATTGTTAAGTGTCGTTATAGTTATGCCATATAGGTTATAGGTATAAAAATACCCCAACTACAAAAAGGCATCTAAATCAAAACTTCATTGTATCTCCTGTAAAATAATAGTATCAGCATAAAATAAATTACCTTTTGAAAATCAAACCCCATGAAGCAGGCAAAAGCTTCAGATAGATGCTCAGTGCCAAGCTCAGGTCGTTCTCTTCTGAGATGCAGTTCACCCAGAAGATGCAGCGCTCTACCTAATTGCCTTCTTAACCCGTGTTGCATAGCGAGGGATCCCATTTCTGTAAGTAGTCTTGCTGCAGCTTCGTTATCGCCTAATCTGAAAACGAAAATGTATACGGGACACTTTTTAACAAACAATATTTATATCGGGTATGTCAGCTGTTACGTCAAATTTTAATTCAGCTAATAAATAATACCAAAAAAATTTCATCTCGGTTATGTTTTGCTTCGAATTATAGGGGCTATAATTAAACTCGAGCTGAATAATAGTCTACAAGCACTATATATCTGGCACTGAAAAGCAAAGACAAAAAAGATAATTTGTATCAAAATTAATCTATAAGAATTGGAAAACTCTCCATTAGCTTCGCGCACGCCTTTAAGTTAACGACTAAAAATGCACTTTATTCAGTTTAGATCCTGAAAACGTTAAAACATTATCACCGGTTCAGTAAACAACTCAGTCATCGAAAAGAACCTGCAAAAACTTGGTCGTGTTTATCTATTTTGTATGTAAATTTTTATATCATGGATTATTCAGTATATTAACAGATTATTTTACACCACACCGGATTAGTCCGGTGAAACTATGAATGTACAACATGCAGATAAAGTAGTCAGTTTGAAAAAAACAAATTTGAATGGGATATTCAAATCTATCGGCGTAATTCTGAAAATATGTATGGGGATAGCATTTCTCATACGATTTAGACTGTTAAGATTAAACCATTGTAATTATTACATCTGTCACTATATTCATGATGAAGATCAATCAGTAATCATCTGGTTCTTTTGACATTTTAACAAAATTGTTACCGCAAATTCTTTGCTTACTTTAATTCAAACATTATAAAATTACTAAAATTATGCATATCTTATGTAATTTACTATAATTACTACGTGCTGCTTGATACCGATTTCTCATTGTTTACGAGATAATAATGTCTAATCACATTTTCCACTCTTGGAAATCATTACGCACCAACAATGTAATGCAGTAATTATTCATTTATTATATCTCAGCATGCAGTTGTAAAATAACTACATCGAGTATATGAATACTACAAGTAAACCTTGAGAGGATATCAACAACGCATACATTTAAAACCAGTTAATAGTAGTACCGCATACGGTACTGTATTAAAATGTAGTTAGTAACCACATGCACTTGAAAATATCTAGAATAGAACTTTATGATAATAGGAATAAAGGTTAACTCTGAATTAAGGATAAATATTAAAATTTATTATGCCCATTATGTATTCTAGAGTAACCTTTCGTCCACAGTAGCGTTCGCGTTAATGTTGATCCAACTTATATCTTATGAACTTCTTTGTGGATGAAAGTTATTCTATGTCCACTTTAGTACCCCTGACAACATGCACAATTGAATTATGATCGGTTGAGTAATTTAAGTATCAATTAGGCTTATATGCTGATACTATCTAAATTGTATTATTAAACGTATTGTATTCTCTTGGGTGACTGGTTAATCGTTAGCAATATTTATACAGGATACTCAGTACATGATAGTCATTCTCAATCAATTTAAAAAAATAGTGCTTAATATTGAACATAATTATCTAGAGAATATTAAAATTATAATCAATCTTCTACCAGTCTATGTTAAAGTATAGTATGTTAAAGCCAACCAACTAACAAAGGATAATTTTTCGAATTAAGAACAAATAAAAGGGTTTATTTTCTGTTTTTTTATCGAAAGTTATAAACTCCGGGACGTTGGTCGCAGGTTTTGTCACCGGTCATTCAACCTAGGTTTATTTAAATTTGTACCTACACTTTTCAGATACTTAGAACAAATTTTAAGTTAGGTTCTCTTTGTTGTTTATTAGTCCCACGTCCCTTCCTCTTTCCTGCTTTCCCTTTCCTTCTCCTCCCCCTTCTCCCATATACAGGCTGGCAACGCACTTGCGACATCCCTGATGTCGCTAGTGTCTATGGACGGTGGTGATCACTTAACAACACGTGACCCACCAGTTCGTTTGCCTCCTTTGATATAAAAAAAAAAATAGTATACATTTTAATATTATCCTTTTATTTGTTAAATGTGACTATAAACTTTCACACGATTGAATGTTGTCAGTCATTAAACAGTCACGGTATATAGCAAAAATATTTTTTTTTATTTAGTACATTATAAAACAATTAGTCTACATTTATTTCTGGTTATCTGATAAATGTTTATCCAGCTTATTCGTAATCGGTATTATGAATTTTATTATATATGGACCTTGTAACATTTTTCCATTTTAGGTAAGTGTCAGTCGGCAAATACGAAGGTCTGCTCTGACTTCTGGTTTCACGCATATTGGCAATGTCGCCGTTTAGTCAGAGTTTCATTAATACACGTTTCACGTTGACAAGTCAAGGAAATCTCAAATTTATTAATCCACATCAGCAACAGTGTCGTCTTGATTGCGATTTTTATTTTACGAATAATTTTAGAGCTTTATAAAAGCCACCGTAGTAAACATAAGGTTTTTTAAGGTGAAGATCAAATTTTATTCATGGTTATTTCATTCCTATCTAAGTATGTCACTTGTATTATAATACCTCAATGGTTTATATGTATATAAATATAGAATAGATATTTAACACACTGACAGAACTGACAATAATGCACATCGAACAAGAGTAAGTTATGAGATTGAACCTACAATACTTGAGCTCAATAGTACGGCTTGCTACCAATGCTCCACGAGACCTACTAATATAAAATTCTAAAGATGTTATTGATACTTACAGCTAGTGCGGCTCGACACGCGTTTATTTAGCTGTATTTTTTCATCTAAAAAAAAATTAAACATATTTTGTGACATAAATATACCATTAGTAATTATTATAGTCTGTTAAATTTGGAATAAAATATACTTCCTATACATAATATTTATTTAAATTAGTTGAGAATAAATAGATATTTCCATTTTATTTTATTCGCTTTTTAAAAGTGTTATTGACAACTCACATATAATGATGTTATAACTAAAAGCTGTAGATACTTTACCTACATGATATTTTGACAAAACCAATAGCACGATAACGCTGTGTGCGTAAAGTAATATTGTAAATCATGTTTGCTAGCTAGCCAAGTTTTAATAAGCCGCTGTCGAGGAGCTTATGACGTTTATTTTTACATAGCTCTTTAGTTATAGTATCTTTGCTCACATTAATCCGGGAAAAGTGTATCATCCAGTATGCAACATTTCGTAGAATGTGGTAAGTTTTAAAAAATGTTAGTCTTAATCAACATCCGCTATAACAAATATTTATCACAAAATTTAGAAAAAAATCCAGAATATACATATACATCAATATCTCATAATTACGCAGGCCGGCATGACAACGGCGTCCGCCGAGGGATGGCGTGTCTCTCGGTGGGCGCCATTGTTTTTGGATTGTACTGTGCTCACCATCAGGCACAGTGCAGTCACTTTGCGGTGCTACAATAAAAAAAAATAGATTATAACACCAAAAATATAAATAAAGTCTACTAATAGATTATCTATACTAATATATAAAGCTGAAGAGTTTGTTTGTTTGTTTGTTTGTTTGGTTGGTTGAACGCTATGATCTCAAGAACTACAGATCCGATTTAAAAGTTTCTTTTAGTGTTAGATAGCTCATTTATCGAGGATGGCTATAGGCTACATATCACCACGTTAAAACCAAAAGGAGCTGAGCACTAATGAAGAATGTCTCAAAATCGGGCTACTTTGGAAGCTTCCGCTGCGTGTTAGTGTCAGTATTATACGCGTTGCCATGGTAACGCGATAACATTCTATTAAAATATTTTCATGGTTTATTTTGTATTCCTATTTAAAAAGTTTATTCTACGTTAGTTTTGTTATCGATTTTTAATTATACGTGTTACGTTTATATCGCAAACATTTCTTAAGTTTATTTTGTGTTGTTATTCAGAAAGTTTAGTAGTAATAATATTCGTCCAATAATACAGTCGAAGGAATTAATCCATACAGCCAATTCTGAAGTTGTCAATATAGTTAGTTTTCTTCTATATCCAAGTTAATGTAAAGGTATAAGCGCCGAATCCTCTACATAATATAACGTAATTTTTTATCTTATTAATCTTCAAGACCATAGAATTAATGCTTCGTGGTTTTATTTTTCATTCATTTCACTTATGCAAAATAAACGAACGATATTATGTAATACGCAACCAATTTCTACACGATATAGAATTACGTAACACAATATTATGAAAAAAATATAAAATCCACTACATGACAGACTGAAATCCCGCCAAACACTCTTAAAAAATTCTATTCTACATTAGTTCTATTGCCAATTTTTTATTTGTGATATTATAAAAGTAAAGTGAGTGTAATTTATATTAAAATAAATTATTTTTGGTGAATAAAATCTGTGATGCTACAAACATGAAATTTTTTTTTAACTCTGTCGATATGTCTTTTTTTTATTTGTTCCGGGTAATTTTCGCAACGACTGGACCTATTTGAATGTTTTTTTTCTTCTTAGAAATGACTACGCTTAACAGCTTCACCGGACTACAAGTAATATTTGAACGGGAATTCTACGGGCAAATAAGTAACTAATTAGCTGTTTTAT
The DNA here is from genome assembly GCA_014332785.1 of Antheraea mylitta. Classification (NCBI taxonomy): domain Eukaryota; kingdom Metazoa; phylum Arthropoda; class Insecta; order Lepidoptera; family Saturniidae; genus Antheraea; species Antheraea mylitta. The sequence goes on from JACEII010000034.1 coordinate 945,361, forward strand.
TTAATATTGTTCGATAATGTGTAGCTTCATATTTTCATTATTTTCTTATATAATGTGAGCACTGAGGGTGATATATAGTTTAAAATTCGAGTTATGTGGCTGATCATAATCCCATCCCATTCGATACACTATTAGTATTCACATACATAATGTACACGTTACCTGTTACAGTAGATGATGTGCGTGTGATACAAATATTTTTGAAATAGTATTATTGTAATTTACACTAGATGTGTAATCACAATTTTAAATTTATTTAATATATTAAAAAAAACGCGTGCGAAGCCGCGGGTAACAGCTAGTTTGATATAAAATGGAAAATTCTGTATGGCGTGTGTCTAAAAGCGAACCGTAAACAAAAATATATTATGATTCAGTGGTAGTTTGAATCACAGTATATTTTTGTCTCAACGAAAATACTAAATATCTTCCACGTCACTTTGTTGTAATGGTATTTATTGGCTAACGAAATCCATATACAAAAGGAAGATAAGAAAACATTTTTAAATCGTTTTATGCATATCGATTATTTACCTCAGATACACTGGACTGTTTTTATCAATTCTACCGTCGAATTGTAGAACAGAAATAAAACATAATGCGCAACATAAAAAAAATCTAACAGCTTATTTCAAGCAAAAAATATTATAACAAAAATAAGAGACACGATTACTCCTTAAAAAGACAAAAGTTTTTGACGTTCCGTGAATAAAAATCTATTCACATATATATGAAACTCACTGACTGATAACCTCTAACAACTCAAATTACTGGTTCTAGGGCCGTAAAAATGAACATGCGAATTTTAATTATGCTATATATGAGCACTATGGAAGGATTTTATAAAAATCAACAACGAAAGTATATGAAAATCTATCATTTCCCTACATCAGCCAGTCTGTTAGTTATTCATTTATATATAGAGATATAGATTTAGGGTCAGAGATAATTATTGCATTTAAAATACGTACGACACAGCGGGAATTGATAATATATATCTATGTATAAGTTTCTCTTTTTCTCATCCGATTCTCAATATTCTTGACGAGCCATAGCGTTATCAGTCAAAAATAGCTGATTTTTATTCAATAATACGTTTCTATAATATAGATAACTCGTGAAGAAGAAGTTTGTACGTCCTTCTATTCTACTTCTATTTCTTATAGTTAAATAAATGTCCACTACTGGTCGACTAAAGCCATCGAATATGTACCGTTAGCACACTTGGGTGTATAAGGAACTACGATTATAAGAAAAATTCTATTCAGATATTAAACCGTAATAGTAATTCGTTACCTACTTTTTGCTTTATCTGATAATCGGCAAAAAACTAAAGCTTGTGTTAAAAATAATAATTAGTTTCTAACAACAGGTGACTCACCTGTTCGTTTGCGTCCTATATGATATATACAAAAAATTATACTAATCGCACTGCTAAACTGTCAATAGAATTAGCATAATACATTACTTGAGCGCTGAAGTACAGAAACTAATGAAACGCATTAATATATGCAATAAATTTACAATCTGCTTTATTATTACTATATTATTAGACCTTTCCCACTCAATTATACTCTATTTACATACTAAAGCTATAATCGTCCTGCAGGTCAAGAACATGTAGTCTCCTGAAAGAATTTACAATTCAACACAAACAATTCTAATTTTATGATTAAAATTAGAATTGTCCTACATTTATGAACTATATATATATATATGTTTTTAATTTATTCAAGTGTCTCAGTAATGCCTTGGTTCATAAGAAAAGGTAGGCCAAACTTTATACGTACGCCGTTTAGACTTAGTATATTATCTAAGAAAAAGCGAAAATCCACAATACATACATAACCAATAGAAAAACTCATACAAATTTCACGTCTGTATATATACCGAATACAGAACATACGACTGATTATTACTATCCTTTGTATTGAATCTCATTTAGATGTAAACTTGTATTAAAAATAACATAACTACTACCTCTCCACGTGGTCACAGTATAAATATTAGAGACAGTACGGAAACTACCTACAAACAGTCGAAAACGGCACATTTATACAAACATGAACATCGACGACAGGTTTTAAAAGATATTCTATGGACATCACCGCGAAAACCGCTTAGCGGTCTCGTCGATGCGTATGTGGCGTGAGTTTGCCGGTACAAGCGTTTATAGGTAGTTTCCGTACTGTCTCCTATATCTATACTGTGACGCGGCACTGGTTTCATCGGTGTGTAAAAATGATCGGCTGTGAGCCCAAAAAATGTACCTGTGATAAGAAGCCTTTTAAATTTTGTTTATTAATAGTTCTGTCTGTGTATTTATTTTAATTTTTTCAGAATTTATCATTGATGTCATTACATAGTATAGAACAAAGTCCCCTATAGCGTCTGTCTGTCTGTCTGTTCGCGCTAAACTCGAAAAGTACTGAACAGATTGTCATGCGGTTTTCACGACAAGATAAAGTGATTCACAAGAACGGTTTTGGTATATAATTTGTCACGATTTTTTTATAATCATAGCGGGACAGCATCTGCCGGGCCCGCCAGTAGATTCTTAAAGAGACCGATAACGAGTAACATTCTGAAAAAAATTTGTTCGTCTGTCAATATGTCCGCTTTTAACAAACGCATTTAAGGATACACAACATATCTAATGGTATGTTTAATGTTAAGAAAAGTAGTTATTTTTCTTTATTATTTAGAGAGACACTTGAAAAATAAACATAAAAATTATACAGTTTTCTGATTATCTTACGACTGAATAATTGAACAGAGAAAAAACTATGCGCTAATATTGCAAAGGCATAAAAAATATATCTTCTAATATATTATATACCAGTGCGTTACAGAGGTGGCGCATAGTAGATCAAATTACTACGTAAGCATGTGCGTAATTGAAACTGCCAAAAAGGTTAAGGTTAGTAATAATAAAAGATAATTAGTCGGTACAGTTTGCGCAGCCTTGCAGTAAACATGATTATTATTTTTTTCCTATACAGGTAACTAGCCGTGACGTCTTATTAACTATAATATTAAATTCAATAAGAATTATTTATTTATTTATTCGAAGGAATATCAACAGTTTTTAATACATAATTCGAAAGACAATAATCAACTTAGAGCTATATTCAATAGTAGACAATGAAAATAGTAACAAGAAAATATTAAGTGGAGAAATGGGGCTAGCGGTGTGTTTATGTATTTTCCTTTTTATCTAAAACATATTTATATGATAATAAGCATTATGGTCGAAGCACGGATATCAGCTAGTAACCAATAAAATAAAATATGAACGATAAATATTTCACGATAAAACTTCTCACGAGCAAGTAAACTGTACGCAAAAATGACAAAATTCCTTCGTAGCTTCGTTGTCGATTTGTAAAAATAAAATAATTGTTTGAATCGCTATTTAACGGTATGATTTATTTGAACAAAACTTTCATTGATTTTAATTACATATGTTACATTTCATCATTTTTGGTTATGTCTCTATAGTATAGAAAAGCCTCATTACATATAAACTAAATAATGCTCTGCTAAATCTTCCTAAATATACACAAAAGTTTTGTTAAAATCAATTTAGTAATTCAAATTCAAAAAGCCTTCACGATGCTCAGACACTTCTTATTATATCTACAGATTTCAAATACCAGACAGTTCAGTATTATTTATAGCATTAAAAAATTAAACGAATTTTAAGTATACATGACATAGATAAAAAACTGGAAAATGTTCAATCCAGTATATAAAAATCTCATGTCACATGTTTGTGTTCGAACTCCTTCAAAACGGCTGAACCGATTTTTATGAAACTTCTCATGTATATTTGGTAGGTATGAGAATAGGTCGTATACTTCATACCGCTAGCTGATTAGAATGTAGCTTACGAGTTTTTTTTTTGTCAATTTTTATTCATTTTATTTTTTTAAATCGTCATATAAAAATACTTATAACTCCAAATTATCACCCTCCTACCGCACTCTACCATTTTTTAATCGCCATTTTTGTATGAACAATTTCCAAATAATTTACCGATCGTTCGTATTAAAAAAAAAATTGATATTGCTGAATGGTGGCGCTTCGGTCCCCTAATGAAAATTTCTTTCACACATGTGTAAGCCATTTACTAAACCAACTAAGTACGTGTTTGAATGAGTGCCTGGATTGTTTGGTTTCACAATTATAAATTGTGGGAGTAGCTGTAATCCGGTTCTAGTTTTTTTTTGGATTTTTCGAGTTTGGAAATACAATTGGAACCAGTAAGTAACCGATTTCACACAAACGGAGTTGCGCGGATCAGCTAGTTTTATTTATAAAAAGAAACAGTGTTAAAGTTCAGTAATGAGATATGTAATAAAGTTGAGTCATGTTGCAAATTTATACGTAATTTTCCGATGTCAGTGATACAAAGGATTGAAAAATTTCCACTTATATACGTTCGATAACGTGATTAAAGGAACATTGACCGGTTCCAATAAAACCATACAATAAATCTATTTATAGTATAGGTATAATTTAACGGTATTGAAATCGGTTCTTGTTATGAGTATATTAAGTTATCGTTTCTTTGAATCGAACTACGTAATAATAACTTAATCATATTTATAATCTTACCATGTCAATACATTTGAGTTACTATTTCTCGTCTATTTGCTATTTTTTTATATCATAGGAGACAAAGAACAGGTGTGTCACGTGATCTTAAATGATCACCACCGTCTATAGACACTTGCAACACCAGGGGAGTCGCAAGTGCGTTGCCAGCCTGTGTTGGGGTAGGGGCGAGGGGAAGAGGAGAAGGGGAAGGTGACGATAGGTGGTCCTGCGGCGCTTTTACTGCCCAAACGAAACGCAAAAACACATGCACTGTTACTTCACGTCGGTTTCCTGTGAGAAGGTGGTACGGCCACGGTCGAGCCGACCCATTTATGCTGAAGCCAGTAATAGCTACAGCAAGGCTCTACCACCTATGATAATCATATCCATTTGCTTTAACTTTTTTCTGTTATTATTAATTTTTCTGAAATTAAGTAGGTACTTCTTCCCTTATTTACTTATCTTTACTTACCTTTGTACTTTGAAGTAAGGGTTAAACCTCGAGGAACTCGAGGAACTCGAGGGCTCTGGAGTGGCGACAATGCAAATCATTCTCAGTTTTTAACATAAGAAGAAAAATTGAGCCGTCTTGGGGCGCCTGACGATGTTAAACACATGTGAAATGTAGTAAACAACGCGCGCCCTCGCAGTGCCACAACTGCCAGGGCTACGGTCACGTATCTAGGAATTGCCATCTCCGTCCGAGATGCGTAAAGTGCTTAGGAGATCACTCCACTAGGTAGTGCCCGCGTACCCCGACCTAAGCAGACCCTCCGAGTTGTGTTCTGTGCGGGAACGCGGATCATCCCGCAAACTATCGCGTATATCCCCGCGCCCGCGCAAGCAACGCCCTCGCCAAGCGAGACAGGCGGCCAGAGCGCCTGTCGCCACCACTCGCCCTCCGCCTCCGCCACTCATGTCCGTGGAGGCCTTCCCCGGCCTGCCGGGTGCCTCCCGCACCCCGACAGCGCCCGCGCCCACCTCGTGTGCGTCATCCTCTGTGCCTCGCGCGCCGCAACCCTTGCGGGCACCTCTGCTCCCCTGGGCTCCCAAACCTCAGCCCCAAGCTCCTAAACCTCAGGCTTAGCCTCCGCAGGCGAAGCCTATTCAATACGACCGACACAGCACCTTTTCTTTCGACGACGTTGACTGGATTAATGGTCAGTTAATGGTCGTACACGACATAGCAGACGTCTTACCTTTTGCCGAGCTTCTCGTGACGAAGAGAAGTCAGGATATGCTCAGTGCGTACGCGCGTTTCCCGACCGTTGCTAGGTCAATGAATGAGCTCGTCCGTGCTCATTATAACAAGTCGGTTTAAACATGTTCGTTGCAATAAATAGGGTTAAACCGCGCGGTCTATCTCTTTCATTTTTTAATGCTAGGAATCTCTCAGCACAGCGCGATTTAGTAGCTCGTACAGGAAACATTACTAAAACCGAAAATGCGTAGCCTGCGAATCGCGAATTATAATATAATTCGAAATGATCGTGTCACCCGCGGGGGTGACACCTTAATCTACTTCAAATGCTCGTTATACTGCATGCCGATAGATCCACCCGCTCTAACCAATATGGAAGTGTCAGTGTGTAGACTAGGGATGACCGGTCATTCATCCATTATAATAGTGTCCGCGTATCTCCCGCCGATTAAAGAATTATTAAAATCCGACTTAGAAGCGTTATTCGAATTAGGAGACTGCGTCATAATAGCAGGGGACCTCAACACCGGGAACGTCATCTGGAACAGTCCAACTACTTCTCGTAATGGGAAGATAGTGGACAGACTAGGCGACGATCTAGCTTTTAACGTCATAGCCCCTATGGAACCCACTCACTTTCAAGACAACTGTCGTCCGACAGTATTAGACGTAGCTCTCTTTGAAAACGTCACGCTTTGGGTACGACTCATACAAGTCGTACACGAACTTGACTCAGATCATCGTCCCGTTATACTACTGTTAGGTTCGAGCTTGGATGCTACCCCTCCGCCGGTTAAGGTGGCAGATTACGCGAAACTCGCAAGCTATTTCAAAGACAATCCTACGTCTCAAAGTTTAGACAAGATCCCAGACGTGTTGGTGTCGAAAGCCGACGCGGACCTGGCTATCGATTCCCTGGTCGATTACCTTCAGACTGCCGTCAGGGAGACCTCGAAAGAGGTACAAGCGGTGAACGATCGCCGCTTTATACTCCCGGACGACGTGAAGGCATTGATCACGGAAAAGAACGCCGCGACCCGAGCTCACGACACTTACCCGTCCGCAGAGAATCGCGATCGCTTACGCTCACTGCGTAAGTTAGTTAAGAATCGATCTCTGAGATCCGGGCCGACAGGTGGAACGGTCTTCTGAAGGACATCCGGCCGTCCCACCAGGCGTTCTGGAAGCTCACGCATACATTCAAGTCAGCCGAGACTATTCCGATACTCCCTCTCGAGAGAGGCCATGCGTTGCCTTCCACGTTTGACAGTATAGATAAGGCGGAGTGTCTCGCCGCGAGCCTAGAAAAACAATGCTCACCGAATACAGCAAACACTGACCCTACCCATATTGGTTCACGCCCACGCCTGCGAAACCACAGATCACGCCGCCATGGTCTTGGGGTTAATTTTGCTCCCGCACACCAGATTAGGCCCCCTAGACAGCGTCTCAAGCCTAGGTCCATTCCCTCGGCGGGGAGCCCTTGAGTACGCTGCTAGCGCGATACAGTGTAGCACAAAAACTTACATCACTGCTACAACACTACACTATCACCTCCACACACGTGCACGCCCACACGCTTACACATGAAAGTGGAAGTGTTTTATTTTGTTCCCGTAACGAACTGAAAAAACTCTAATTTTCCTATAATAAATACATGGAGGAGTTGTTGAGGCGTGTATGCTTGGTACATGTATATGACTCAACAACTCATACATATATAAACAGTTAGCTAGGTTAACTAAAATAGGACGCGATTTGCATGTAACAGGCAACAGCCAAGCCGAGGTGTGCCGCGAACCCTTGAGCTAGTTGCCAAAAATAAAATCGGCTGAGTGCCTTAAGCGCTCGCCTTAGTAGTTCGGTGAAGCTGTTAAGACCATGCTAGGTCAATAGCGTAGTCAGTTCGAAAAAAAAGTGTATAGTTGTACACATATTAAGGATAGAGGCATTAACACGAGGATACTTGTCTAATAATTAGTGCACCCATCTACGGTTACAGACTTTTTTGTTTAATAAACTTTTTGCGATACCTAACAAAATTGTTCCTCTATAAATGTAACTTAATATGGAACTTACACACGTAAGTAAATAAAAAGAAAGATAAAAGATTTACAATCAATCGGTGTAAGTATGAACGACTTAGACTAAGATACTCTGTGTTTTTAGTGCTCTTGGACTACTATTCTCCCAAAGACATCAATCAGTAAATGACTATAAAACCATTAGTTATAGTATAAAAATAACTTTTCTAATATATTAAAGTCACCCTTCACTCCGATATGGAGTAACTTTGACACGTATGGCACTAATAAAAAAATTTCGTTGACCCCAAAGGTTATAAAGTTAGAGAAGCGAGTAAGTTAACAAATCCGATAAGTTTTAGTTTTATACCATTTAATTTTTTGTTTGATTAAAAGTTCACTATTTCAGTCCCGACAAATCTGTACATATTTTGTATAATTAAACAAAACAACAATTTATCACATTTGAAAGAAGTAACGTCGCTTATATCAAAATTAACCAGAATGTTCTCAAAACCGAAATTTGCAAATGAATTCTAAAATTAGATAAATCTGTTGATGTGATTTTAAATACGACAATACATTTGATACAAACAACTACACAATTTTTTTTCTCGAACTGACTACGCTATTATCCTAGCAAGAACTTAACAGTTTCACCGGACTACAGTTACACAAAACATTTTACACAAATTGTTAGTAACCAAATTCATACCAATTCAAAGAACTTATTCGCTGTCCTGTACAAAAAAAAACATCATTATTAAAGTTACCGAAAGGAAACAGGCCACGTCGTGTAACTGTAGTGACTTCATAAAAATAGTATTCCTAATGTAAGTACCCGAGATGTTATGAAATAAAGTATGCATTATGTTCTTTGAAATAGTTTATAATCATATTTCAAAATGATTTGCGTCCAGCATATTATTTTGAAATAATATACGTAGCATTTCCGGCAATGTAATCGAAATCAGTGTCAGTTTTTTGTGAGACGAAGAATTATTGAGATTATTAAAATATTATTTATGATAAATGTGAACAGCTTTTGGGGCAGTCATTACCATAAAATTATCGCAAATTAGTTTAAATATGAATTCATTTACCTTTGCATGACGGCGGCTAAATGCATTCTGGTTTCACACAAGCCTTCAATGTCATCATTGGATTCGTAAATTTTGAACGCTCGTTCGAAAGTCTTCTGTGCATTGTTCAAGTTATTCATCGCAAGTTGTGATATACCTATTTCTATTATAGCTTCGGCGGTTTTTGTTATTTCATCGGCTACAAATATTCAATCATAAGTTTATGTACATTATAATTCTTTAATATTGTTATTTGTCCTAAATAAATTAAATAATATATTGTAAAAAACTACTTTCCATATTTATCCTTACTAACTATAGCTACGAATGGGTTTATCTGTTCATTTATTACACTTTTAGACCTTAAGTATTCAACCGATCATCAAGCGATTTCGTACACTGTTTTTCACGAGTACATAAAATAATTATAGCGTAGCACAAGAATTTCAATGTTCTCAAGCAATATATCAAATCTACAGTACCGCTAGCGAAACCGTAATCAAAAATTAGTAGACAACGAAGTATTAAACTTAGGTATTTAATTTTAAATGATTAATGGCCTACCTTAAAATATTTTTATGAAATCATTAGTTTGTATCATAGGTATTTTATAATAATTATCAATTATTGAATTTCTCCACAAACATGAAGTAATCTATACTAATATTATAAAGCTGAAGAATTTGTTTGTTTGTTTGTTTGGTTGAACGCGCTAATCTCAAGAACTACCGGTCCGATTTTAAAGTTTATTTTAGTGATTGATAGCTCATTTATCGAGGATGGCTATAAGCTACATATCATCACGTTAAAACCAATAGGAGCGGTGCACTAATGAAGAATGTCTCAAAATCGAGCTATTTTTAGAGAATTCGCTGCGTATCAGTGTCAGTATTATATGCGTTGCAATGGTAACATGATAACTTTCTATCGGAAATATTATCAGGGTTTATTTTGTGTTCCTGTTCAAAAGTTTATTCTACGTTATTTTTAATTCCAATTTTTAATTATACGTAGTACGTTGCTATCGCAAAAATTTTTAGTCTATTTTGTGCTGCTATTCTAAAAGGTTAGTAATAATAATATTCGTCCATCAATACAGGCGAGGGAATTAATCCATACCGCCAATTCTGGAGTTGTCAATATAGGTAGTTCTTATGTATTCTCTACACAGTTGTCTTCTATGTTTAAGTTAATATAAAAGTATAAGCGCCAAATCTTCTATATAATGTTTCGTAAATTTTTATCTTCTTAATTTTCAAGACACCAGAATACATGCTCCGTGGTATTATTTTTCATTCATTTCACCTATTCACAATAAACAAACCATATTACATAAAACGCCACCAATTTAACACAATATAGAGTCAAATAACACAAGATTATGGATAAAATATAAAATCCCCTACATGACAGACTGAAATCCTGCCAAAAACTCCTCAAAAAGTTTATTGTACGTTAGTTTTGGTTCCCAATTTTTGAATTGTGATATATTACGTATTATAAAAATAAATTGTTGCATATATGATATTAAAATAAATACTTTTTGATGAATACATATATCTGCGATGCTACAAATATCATAATTTTTTTTAAATTCTGTCGATATGTTTGTTTGTTTATTTGTTCCAGGTAATCTCCGAAACGGCTGGACTTATTTGAATGGGTTTTTTTTTTAAAGGTTTTGAAAGGTCTTAACAGCTTCAACGAGTAATATTTGAACGTGAATTTTACGGGCCAATAACTAACTAATTAGCTGTTTTATTTTAAGCTAGCGGGTTCAGCAGACGATACTCGCGCTGATAATAAGATAAACTATACCTAAACCTTGCCCAAGAATCACTTTATATACTGGTAAAAACGGCATGAAGATACGTTTTTGATCTTATCGCAAACAGACATATAGACAGACGTGGAACACGACTTTGTTGCCACTATGTTGTGATGAACTGTTATCCGCGCATTCGTATATGTAAAATTGACCAAAAATATGTTGTTCACTGTAAACATGCGCGTTGGACGTACATTGTACTGGACTCCAAGAATAAATATAAATGAGAGTCATATGTATATATGTGATTTAAATTATATAAAGGTATATAAATAACTAGATTATATCAACAATATGGACATATTATATCTATATAATAAAAGATTTAACACATTTTGTTCGTTAATGTATAGCTTAATATTTTCATTACTTTCTTATATAGTGAGCACTGAGGGTGATACATAGATAGTAAGTAGTTTAAAGTTCCAACTATGTGGCTTATGATAATCCCATTCGATACACTATTAGTATTCACATATATAATGTACATGTTACCTGTTACTGTAGATGATGTGCGTGTCATACTTACAAATATTTTTGAAAGAGTATTATTGTTATTTACACATCTAATAACAAGTTTAAATCTATTTAATATATTCAAAAAACGCGTGCGAAGCCGCGGGTAACAGCTGGTATGTTTATAATTTTAAAACACTACTTACTATAAGTACCAGTTGTAAAAAGAAATGAAAAAATTGAAGATGAAGAAAAGACAGTTACCCGGATGTAGAAACTTATATAATAGCTTCTGCCCGCGACTTCGTTCGCGCGGAATAAAGATATTCTTTATTTCTAACACGGAGTGGGAGCTCTCAAAAGGAAAAAAACAATTTTGAAACATTATTCATGGTGCTCCGCTCCTATTGGTCTTAGCGTGATGATATATAGCCTATAACCATTCTTGATAAATGAGCTATATAACATTAAAAAAAAATTCAAATTGAATTAGTAGTTCCTGAGATTACCCCCTCAATGTCACAAACTCGCAAACTTTACCTCTTTATAATTTTATATACAGATAAATTTAATTAGGGATTTTGTGGACTTCATAAAATACATTTATAATAAATTACACAAATAGATATATAGCAGCAAAGTACTCATTACTTAGTCATTATAAGCAGCATACTAATTAGCAGATAAAGATATACATATTCGAATCAATGTAAATGAGTCTTACATTTTACTTAAAAGCTATAGGTATCGTTCCAAAGGTAATTTTCTTGGAAAATACTCTTAACATTTATGCGGTTAAAAGGTGCTTAATTTCTGAATAATTCATGCCTAAACTTAATTATCGTTGTTTATTTACGTTTCATTAACTTCAATATACAAATAGAAAAGTTTAATAAACTAGTTATCCCTGAAGACAACTTATTATATTACTTAGGTCTTGTAGGTGGTAGAGCCATATTACTAGTTTCAGCATGAATAGGTCGGCTTACCCGGGGTAGTACCACACTCTCACAGAAAACCGACGTGAAGTAACAGTGCTTGCATTGTTGTGTTTCGTTCGGTCATTATGAGCGCCGGAGTTTCACCTCCCCTCCCCTCCTTCCTTCCTCTCCTCCCACTTATCCCTTCCCCCAAACGCAGGCTGGCAACGCACTTGCGACTCCCCTGGTGTTGCAAGTGTCTATGGACGACGGTGATCACTTAACATCAAATTGAGTTAAGCACTAAGCCTAAAAACTATAAAGTGCTCAATTAGTTACTGACCATCTTTGGCACGTCTTTCAGCCAATCGTGAAAGTCTTTCCGCCTTGGCTGCATCTTCTTTACGCATAGATCGTGCTTTGCTTAACAGCACTCGATGCAATTGTATTGCAGTGGCAGCAAAGACAGTGTCCTTTGGTACTTCGTCATTTTCATCCCTCGGTTCATATAATAGCCATTTCTAAACACAAGTTTATAATTTACAAATCTAAAATTATAATACTGATGTGTTGCAATTAAAAAAAAAAGTTTTTTTTTGGCCTAATTAAGTTGATATCGTAATAACAGCCTATTCTTAATATAAGATTAATATTTTTTTTTTAATTAATAGGACCAAACGTAGAATTCATTAAGAACTATTTATTAATGTGTAACTCTATGAATAATTATTTTAAAATAAACTTTTATTCGGTTCAGTGACTTATTATTGAAAGCAAGCTACAGTTTCTCTTGAAATCATCATTGTTGCCTCAAGTCATTGTTTATCTCGGAAAATACTTTCATTCCATGTGATAAATGTATTCATCCAAGCTTAATTAATAAAATGTATCGACGTCGTTATGTAAATCTTTAACGTTAAGTGTAAATAATAAAAAGAAAATGGCTTCCAAGTTTATATTATCGTCACGGTTAGCACGATCGTGTCCGGAATTGGACGTTAATCTGCTTCACATGAAATCATTGCATCTCATCGTCAGCTTTGTACAACTAATGGCCTCCAACAACAACAAGCTGATCATCGCAATAAATCATCTATCCCAATAGTTGGCAATAGATTAACCCTATGGAATATGCAAGTTAAACTTTTTTGAAGCGATGACGGGTTAGTGATAGCATGTTCGGATAGCGTCTATGGACTTAGGTTTGAATCCTTGTAGCTAAGTCGCTGCTTCCAATGAATGTAAATATTGCGATGAAACCATAGCATAGTGACAGGGCTTTTTCTAAGTCCGTCTGGACCATCTTTATGGATACGCCACCCTCCCGGAGGGAAGGATATGTTATGTTCGACTCGCATGGAGGTTGGGTCCAATGGTATATTGGGGTGTAAAGGGTGTAGAATAACATCATAAGACTTGAGACACCCAAGCCAACCTCACCTGCACGTGGTGCACTCTGCTGAATAACGAACGAGGCAATGGCGCAAACGGGATGGTAGGGTTTTACAGCCCGACTGGGTCGCAACCACCATGTATATGGCGAAAAAGCCCGTAATAGTGATTCGCTTCTACGGGTCGCGTTTCGGGATCAGCCTGTGCATATCTAGCTTATTATAGGCCGGCATGATAGTGGCGACCGGCGATGAACAGTGCCAATCGGTGGTCGCTATTATTTTTGGATTGTACTATACTTACCTACTTACCATCAGGCATAGTGCAGTCACTTTGCCGTGCTACAATAAAAAAACAAAAAAAAAAGCCCCACGGTGTGCCGACAGACCGCAATTGTTGTGGGGCGACAAGGTGTCGTACAATGTAGAGCCGCCTCAACGGTCCGCCCGACGGTAGGTAACTGGGTACACACCAGTTGCCTCCCCTCGTCCACCGGACCTGTGCAATGAGGAAATGGGCAATCTGGCCTTTTTTTAACGTGGGGAAATCCCTTATATCTTGGGGAGAGGGTGGGTTATGTCCGAATCACATGGACTAAAACCCCACGGTGTACGTCTTCCGCTATAGTTGGGGCGGCACGAGATCTCTATAGACTTCATCGTTCCACCCCAGCGGTTGGGCCAGCAGCAGAAGTGCCGCTGCTGGGACTTCCTCTAGGTGCTGGACGACCCAGGAGGCAACAATCCTCTCAAGCGCCTTCCCGGTGTCGTCCAGCAACACGAGGGGCCGGTACGCGGACGCTCAGTCCAGAGGGTGGCATTCCTTCACCATTAGGCAAAGCCGCCCAAACTTCCAGGACTTCGGGAACTGCCCGACCGCAAGACAGCGGTCAAACATCTCCCGAAGCCACCCTCCTAGATGATCCAGCGCAAGGACTAGCACTTGACCCTGGGCCCCGTCAGCGCTCAACCACCCTCCCTATCTCTTCCTCCGTAACAGGGGGAGGGTCAATTGGTGCCTCTTCTACCACCTGAGGAGGAAGCATGGGAGGAAGGAGGAGCTCCGGAGGGTCGGGGAACAATGCTCCCAAGACCCTCTCAACCACTTCCGGCTGGAAAGTCTCCGTTGCCGAGGGTGCTTGGCCGCGGAACTTTTTTTCGCGCCATCTTATACGGGCACTCCCACGGATCCCTCTCCAGCTCTCAGAGCATCTCCTCCCACGCCTGCTCTTTCACCCGGCTGATGGCAATCTGCAGAGTTTTTCTGCAGGTTCTGTAGTCACCATACAGCCGGGCTTCCTCCTCGGGGTTCCTATTGGAACTTCGCTGTACGGGCACAGCTGCCGGGCCGCGGAACAAGCCGCGCGGAGCTCTGAGAGCTCCGGCGACCACCAGTACACCGCCCTCGCGGCATCGATGCGTCGCAAACCTCTGTGAGAGCATCACGGAGGCGGACTGCAGACGCATCGATATTTCCGTCCGGGGGGACATGACCCCGGCTTGGACGATGGCCACCTCTTTCGCTCGCTCCAAGTCAAGGCGGCCCATCGTCCAGCGGGGGAACTTCGCACCCGTCCGGGGGCGGATTGTTGGCAGATCATGGGAGGTAGAGACCTCGAACTTGATATATCGGTGGTCCGATAAGGTCTCCACCTCCTCCATCACCCTCCACCCTCGGACATGGCGTGCGACCGACGGGGAAGCGAACGATACATCTACTATAGAACCTCCGTCCTGTCGCACGCACGTGTAAACGTTCCCCCTGTTGAGGGAGGGACAACCCATATTGGGCTGCCCACTCCTCAAGGGCCTCGCTGCGTGGAGTCGTGGCTACCGCTCCCCATGCCCTAGATTTGGCATTAAAATCACCAAGTACGACGATGGGGAGCGGCTCGAGCCGCCTCGTGACAGGCCCCAGCGAATTCAGAAAGGACTCGAACTCGATGAGGGGCCAGTTCGGGGAGAAGTAAACCCCGAGGGTTGCAAGACCCCGCGAGGCGACCGCCACGAACCCAGAGCCCCTCTCCTTGGCAGTGAGGGGCAGTCCCTCCCCGGACAATACCAGCCAGGCAATTCCGCCTGGACCAACCTCAAGTTGAAAATCAGTCGCCAACGCACCTGTTGGTGATTTTCGGCAGTTGGACTTGCGAGCCAGTCCCCTCTACGTTTGGAGCGTTAACCATATTACGTACAACACAAGACCCCAATTTATCATCGGATGAAATTATGGTCTAGCGCTAAAACTTATAAAACATAAAAAAGCCTTTTCTTCAAAAAGAATGCAATACACAACTAAAGACACATTAGTTTTTTTTCTCTTACTTAACCTAGTAAGGTCCTAGGAACAGCTTCAACGGACTACTAAGGCGAGCGATTAAGGCGCTCAGCCGATTTTATTTGCGCAACTAGCTCAAGGGAGTACGGAACACCTCGGCTTGGGCTGTTGCCTGATACATACAATTCGCGACCTGTCTGAGCTAACCTAAGCTAAGCTACATATTGATACTTTTATAAGTTATTGAAACATATATATGTACCAAGCATACGTTCCTCACTAACTCTTATATGTTTTCTGTGTCGGATAATTTTCTAAACTGTATCAGTTCGATAAGGGAAAAAAACCATTCCAATTTCATGTGTAAACATGTGTGCGTGCACGTGTGTGAAGGTGATATCTGTAATGTTGTTGCAGTGATGTGAGAATTTATGTCACTATATCGCGTAAGCCTCGTACTCAAGGGCTTCATGTTGAGGGATCGGACCTAGGCTTGAGTCGTTGCCGAGAGGTCCTAATCTGGTAGTCGCATTAGTTATAAGAAACGTCTACAGTACATAATATATGACTTAACAAATAAATACCTTTCCGATAGCACTATCTCGTACTTCAGTTAATATTAAGAATGGCTCCTCCGAGTCTGCATCTGGAACTATTTAAACATATACCGTGTTATACCAAAAAAAAAATCCACACTTAACTTTTACTTTAAAAAAGTTTGATCACAAAGGAGTGTCTTACCCTTATATACAGATGGGCATTATTTAAATTGATATATTCTGTGACACTTATCTATGTGAACAGTTTTTATGTCATTGTTGTGATTTATTGTTTTTCTATTAGACGGCGAAAGACATTTCGTTTTCGACATTTAGTTGATTTGGAAGAATTAATAAATCAACCAATTTTAGAGATCACAAGTAAATCATAACTACTATTAAATCTGACAGTGTATTCAATCTGTCACTAAACTGTTGCTCCATCTTACGGATTTTGACGTAATATATAAATCTTAAAAATTGCTTATTTTATTTATTTTAAACATCATTTCTTTTTTTACTAAAATGTTACAATAATTATAATCAATTTAAGGTACAATAAGTAAATTTTCTTCATGAAGATCTGAATAAAAATATTATTAATAAATTGAAATTGTTTGCAATATATCTGTATCTGTCTCTATCTGTATGTAATGAAACGTTTCTGAATGATGAGATCGAATTGAACGATTGCTATTTAGAGTTGCTTTCATAAAAAACTTAAATCAAATGTTTAGACCGTTTGGACAAGCTTTTGTAATTAAGTATTTTAAACATTACTTCAACTAAATTTTAAGTTTTAGGCACTGTTTAGTAAAACTCTATGTTATACCCGTATTCATTGTGTTTTTGAAATAATACCGATTGGGTTTATGACTTAAATAATACAATATATTATGACAACCGTGTAATTCTCTTTAAGATATAACACTATACAGCCCATGTCATTTTTTTATGCTGCTCTGAATATAGCCATTAGTTTCGACTTGGGCATAATATGCTCAAGAGTTGTAATACAAGATCAAAAATCAAAATCAAAAATTCTTTATTCAGTTTAGGCCTTAATAAGGTGCTTATGAACGTCAAAAACTACCACCGGTTCGGAAACAACCCAGCCATCGAGAAGAACCGACAAGAAACTCGATCGGGTACATTTTTTTTTTACATACATTTAAATATATCATACAGCTTATAGTGGATGCACAGAGAGGAGTCAATTCCAGACATCACTATCGTTCACATACTGATCCACTCTATAATATCCTTTTGACACTAACACCCGCTTGACATGGCGCTTAAATTTGCAGTCCAGCAAATCGGTAACATGTTTTGGGAATTTATTGTAAAACCTAACACTGTTACCTAAGAAACTATTACTGGTTTTACTAAGTCTGAAACATGGGACGACCAGTTTATTACAGTTTCTAGTATTTACATTATGCCGGTCTTTTACTAAATTCAGTTTTTCAAAGTTTTTACTGACATACATTAAATTATCAAGAATGTATTGGGAGGGTAGAGTTAAGATACCTAATTCCTGGAATTCGTTTTTAATGATTCGCGAGGTCCCATATTATATATTGCTCGAACTTCCCGTTTTTGTAATAAAAATATAGTGTCTACCTCAGCAGCCGTACCCCACAGCAGAATACCGTAAGACATTATGCTATGGAAGTAAGCGAAGTAGACTAACCTAGCAGTGGCAATATCTGTAAGCTGGCGAATTTTCCTTATTGCGAATGCAGCAGAACTTAATCTGCTCGCCATTTTTTTTAATGTGAGGGCCCCATTGTAATTTGTAATCTAATGTAATTCCCAAGAATACAGTATTGTCAACTAACCCTACTAGATTCCCTTCGATCTTGATTCTACTATCAACCTGTCTAACATTGGGTAAAGTAAATCTTATACATTTTGTGTTACCTGCATTTAACAATAAATTATTCAACGCAAACCAATGACAAATTTCATTTAAAGTATTATTCAGATGCCCAACCTCTGAATCTATCCTTTTCACTTTAAATATTAGAGAAGTATCATCCGCAAAAAGCACCATGTCAGCAGAGTTGTTAACCAGTTGTGAACAGACTATTTTCAAAGATGTCATTTTATGAAATTGTTAATTTCTGTCTACATTTATCATTAGTTTTAGAAATATAAAAGTATACAAGTCTTTATATCTTTAATTAACGGCTATTTGGCATCGGTGCCTCTTTGTTTATTTGTGTGCTAATGAATGTGCAAAACGAATTTTTTGCCTAATCTAGCCTGTCATGTAAGTAGAGGTTTTTGTGTGTAGGCTTGAATTATTGAGCTTAAAGTGATGTGAATTAAAAATAATAAAACGAAACATTAACCTCAGATTTTATTATAACAATAAAGTTATTATAAGACACTTTGTAAAATGAAATATTGTCCACTTAATAATAGCAATATTTTTTGGCTGTTGCCTGTTACATGCAAACTCGCGACCTATCTCAGCTAACCTAGCTAACCATTCATATATGTATGAGTTGTTGAGACGCATATGTGTACCAAGCATGCACGTCTTAACAACCCCTCCATATATTTATTATCGGAAAATTAGAGTTTTTTTTTTTTGTTCGATAAGGGAAAAAAATAAAACCCTTCCACTTCCATGTGTAAGCGTGTAGGCGTGCACGTGTGTGGGGGTGATCGTATAGTGTTGTAGCAGTGATGTAAATTTTTGTGTCACTGTATCGCGCAAGTAACGCACTCAAGGGCTCTCTGCCGAGGGATCGAACCTAGACTTGAGCCGCTACCGAGGGAGGCCTAATCAGGTGTGCGGGAGCGAAATCTACCCCCAGACCACGGCGGCGTGATCTGTGGTTACGCGGGCGTGTAATAGCTATAACATAACCTTCAATACTGAGGAATTATTGTCAAAGTCAGATAAAGAAGAAAACACACGTAGAAGAAATCGGCTTGATAATCTTAATAGGTATTTTTCTTAATATACTTGTTTATAAATAGCAGACATATATACAGGCAATTTATGTATTAGTAGCATCTGCCCACAGCTTCGCTCACATTAATGTAGATTTGATATATACCTTGGGTACTGATTTTGTTTTAAATATAAGATATCTCACGTCATTGACATATAAAAACCATTTGCACAGTCTCGAATAAAAGTACGCCGGCGGGCATTCGAGTCAAATGTCCCTCGTCGGACGATCATCGCGCGTTAATTCGCTTTTTGACGGAATCGAAACTCGCGTACTTTACGTACGCTCTCGAGGACGAGCGCCTCCTGCGTGTCGTGCTTCGCCGTGTCCCGGCCGAAATCTCGGTCGAGGACGTTACCCTTTCCCTTAAGGAGAAAAACTACCCAGTGCGTGAGGTACATCGTATGTACCACCCACGCACTCGCGCTCCATATAGTATGGTACTTGCCCTCCTAGACCGGTCGCAGGAGGGCAAGGCCATCTTTTCACTCACTTCGGTGTGTGGTCTCAACGGGGTCACCGTTGAGCCCCCACGCAAGACCCACATTCCTTCGCAGTGCCATAACTGCCAGAGTTATGGGCACTCCGCGTAGAATTGTCATCTTCGTCCCAGGTGCGTCAAGTGCCTGGGAGACTACGCCACGAAGGAGTGCGGGCGCACTCCTGGCACTCCCGATCCTCCCAGCTGTGTGCTCTGCGGTAACGCAGGTCACCCCGCGAATTATTGCGGCTGTCCCCGCGCGCCGCGCACACATCGTCCCCGTCAGGCGAGGCAGGCGTCTAGGGCGCCTGTAGCCGCCGCCCGCCCTCCGCCTCCACCTCTCATGTCCGTGGAAGCCTTCCTGGGCCTGCCGGGCGCCTCCCGCGCCCCGGTAGTGCCCGCGCCCACGACCTCACTGCGCTCGCCACCCTCTGTGCCGCGCGCGGCCCAACCCGGGCGGGCCCCTATGGCCCCATGGGCTCCCCGACCTCAGCCTCAGGCCTCTTCCAGGCCTCAGGCGCCGCCGCGTCAGGCGAATCTTGCTCCATCAGCTCTTCCCGATAAATTCGACTGGATGGAGCAATTACTCAGAGAACACGACATACAGGAGGTTCTCGCCTTCTACGCCTTAGTTGAGGAAAAACAGGGGCTAGAGCTTCTCTCCGCCCTAGCGCGTTTTCCGGCTATCGGAGCCACCATCCAGCGCGTCGCCCGTTCACCGTCGTTTAAATAATTTTTAAAATTCACGGGATTAAATAAAATAAAACCACGCGGTCTTTGTCCCTCGTTTTTCAACGCGAGATCCCTTCGGACACAGCACGATCTAGTAGCTGACTTTTTGCGCGATAGACAGATTGACGTTTTCCTCATCCAGGAAACGATGCTAAAACCGAGTATGCGTAATCCGAGAATCGCGAATTACTGTATTGTTAGAAACGACCGTGTCACCCGCGGGGGTGGCACCTTAATTTATTTCAGGCGTTCACTATATTGCATGCCGTTAGATCCGCCCGCGCTTACTCATATGGAAGTGTCAGTATGCCGCGTTGGTATGACGGGCCACTCTGATATTATTCTTGTCTCCGCGTACCTACCACCGAATAAAGTGTTGCTCGAATCCGACCTGCAGGCGCTATTTAATTTAGATAACTCAGTTATTATAGCAGGGGACCTCAACTGCGGGAACGTCATCTGGAACAGTCCATGTACCTCTCGTAACGGGAGGATACTCAACGAACTAGGTGAAGCTCTCGCATTTGACGTCATAGCCCCTCCGGAACCCAAGCACTATCAAGATCACTGCCGACCGTCAGTTTTAGATGTAGCTTTATTAAAAAATGTCGCGCTTCCTGTACGACTCATATCAGTCGTACACGAACTCGACTCGGATCATCGCCCGGTTTTATTACAGTTAGGACAAAATTCTGATTTTAGTCCGACGCCGATCAGAGTGGCCGATTATGCGAAACATAGTGAATATTTTAAAAATAGTCAGTCGTCTTGTAGTTTAGACAGGATTCCGGACGTGTTGGTGTCCAAAGCCGACGCGGATTCGGTCATCGATTCCCTGCTTGATTATCTCCAGACCACCGTCAGGGAGACCTCGAAAGAGGTACAAGCGGCGAACGAACGCCGTTTTATACTCCCCGATGACGTGAGAGCATTGATCACGGAAAAGAACGCCGCGACTCGTACTCACGACGCTTACCCGACCGCTGAGAACCGCGAACGCTTACGTGTCTTACGGAAAGCAGTTAAGTCTCGTATTTCTGAGATCCGGGGTGACAGGACAGGTTTCTGGAGGATCTCCAGCCGTCTCACCTGTCATTCTGGACCCTCACGCAAAAGTTTAAGTCCGATACGGTCATCCCAATGCCCCCTCCCGATAGAGGCCCCGGGTTGCCTCCCGCGTTCGATAACACTGATAAAGCAGAATGTCTCGCCGCGAGTTTAGAGAAACAGTGTTGGCCAAACACTGATTATACTGACCCTTCCATCATAGAGTCGATCGAAACAGCCGTAGAGCATACACTCGCGTCTCCTCCGGCGGATACCCTAACCCCCCCTAAGCCCCCAGGTCCCGATGAGATCAGGAACGAGGTTCTGAAGCTCCTTCCTGACCGCATCATAGCTCTACTGGTCTGTATCTTCAATGCGGCCATGTCCCAGGGTCATTTTCTAGCCATCTGGAAGAGGGCCGTAGTGATAGGAATTCACAAGCCCGGCAAGAAAGCTACGCTTCCCGATAGCTATCGCCCGATTAGTTTGCTTGATACACTAGGGAAACTTTACGAGCGGCTCATTCTGAACCATCTCCAGGTCACGATAAACGACAGTAGTTTAATACCGACTGAACAGTTTGAATTTCGCGCCAAACACTCTTGTCCGGATCAAGTACTCCGCCTCACGGAATACATCTTTTCTAATTTTAATAAAGATCCGCATCCGGAGCCGGATCCGCCCGTGAGAAACACTAATCCGAAACGTACGATAGCAGTATTTTTCGATGTCGCCAAGGCCTTCGATAAGGTCTGGCATGAAGGGCTCATATACAAGCTAAATCAAGCCGGCATACCCAATAGGTTAGTTCACATCATCCGTGATTATCTCGCCAATAGAACCTTCCGTTTTAGAGTAGACGGCGAACTCTCATCGCCCCGTCCGATACGCTCAGGTGTACCACAAGGCTCAATACTCGCGCCCACCCTCTTCAACCTGTTCATCAGCGACCTACCTAAGCTCCCGGGAGTCGAAGTAAGTTGTTATGCTGATGACACAGTCATCTACGCCTCTGGCTGGCGGCCGAGTGTTCTCAGAGATCGCATCGAAGAAGCCGTTAGCACACTCGGTGATTAGTTTCTTCGATGGCGTATAGGTGTTAACCTCGATAAGAGTGCCGCGATACTCTTCGATCCTAGATATCGCGATAATAAGTTAAAACCCATAAGGCTATACGATTCCGAGATACCTTGGACCACCAAGGTCAAGTATCTCGGCGTCACATTAGATAGGCAGTTAACGTTCGATCCTCTTATTAAGAGAGTGCGAGACAAAGCCGCCATGGTTTTGGGTCGCCTCCATTATTTACTTTGTCAGAAGAGCAAACTGTCCCTCAGACATAAGCTCACAATCTATAAGATTTGTATTCGTCCGGTAATGACGTATAGTTGTCCGGTTTTCGCCCATGCGAAGAATCTAGATACGCTTCAGGTTTTGCAGACCCGGGCTCTGCGTAAAATCACCGGTGCTCCTTGGTTCGTCCGGAAGGCGGATCTCCACAGGGACCTCGAGATGCCGTCCATCTGGGCGTATATTAAATCATTTACTAGTAGCTATTTCGAGCGAGCCGCGATTCCTCCCAGTCCGTTAGTGGTATCCGCCGCAAATTACGAACCCGTACCCAACTCTGGGCGTTATAAAAGACGTCCGCGACACATTTTCACCGATCTTCCCGACGATATCACGTCAGCGAACGATCAGTACCAGCCTGTCCCTCGTAACAGAGCGTGCTCACGCCCACGTCCGCATAGCCACAGATCGCGCCGCCGCGGTCTGGGGGTTAATTTCGCTTCCGCACACCCGATTAGGCCTCCCACGGCAGCGGCTCAAGCCTAGGTTCGATCCCTCGAGCCCTTGAGTGTGTTGCTTGCGCGATACGGTGACATACCCATACATCACTGCTACAACACTACACGATCACCTCCACACACGTGC
Source organism: Antheraea mylitta (assembly GCA_014332785.1). NCBI lineage: Eukaryota > Metazoa > Arthropoda > Insecta > Lepidoptera > Saturniidae > Antheraea > Antheraea mylitta. The sequence continues at coordinate 968,843 of JACEII010000034.1, forward strand.
ACGCCTACACGCTACACATCTTGGTGGAAGGGTTTTTTTTTTAGTTTAATTTTGGCAATCAATCTTTCAGATTATTACTGCCATTGTCGCGTAGTCAATAATATTACAAGCGTCGTGCGATCACTTCAATATCGCGTCGTGTGAGTCAATATTCTAACGAGATGGCGGATCCCTTGTTAGAATCTTCCAGGGAGTTTTTGTGGCATCTCAGAATTTCAAGCTCCGTGGTGTTATTTTCCATTCGCTTCACTTGTGCACAATATACTAACTATATTACGTGAAAAAATCCACTAAATTTTTTTTTGTTTTTTTTTTTTTTGAAGCCCCGCATAGTGACTGCACTATGCCTGATGTTAAGCATAGTACAATCCAAAAACACCGGCAACCACCGAGAGACAGATTATCCATCGCCGGTCGCCGCTGTCATGCCGGCCATAATGACTAAAGTCACCCGGTACTGGATATGCACAGGCTGATCCCGAAACACGACGCGCAGAAGCGAGTCACTATGACGTGCTTTTTCGCTATATACATGGTGGTTGCGACCCAGTCAGGCTGTAAATCCCTACCACCCCACTTTCGCCATTGCCTCGTTCGTTATTCAGCAGGGTGCACCACTTGGTTGGGCTTGGGTGTCTCAAGTTTTAAGATGTTACTCGACACCCCTTACAAAATATAAAGTCAAATAACACAAGATTATGAATAAAATATAAAATCCACTACGTGACAGGCTAAAATCCCGCCAAAAACTCCAATATACGTGGTTATAGCTATGCAAATTCATCCTTACCTGAATGATTCAAAGTTATATAAGGACGCAAGTGGTGCGAGACTATTTGAAATGACCGCATAATCCAAAATTATGCACTAATTTTTGTGTGCCGGCTGTGAGACGTTAAGTATGCATCTTGGATTTTTAAATATCAATGCCTCGTATCCTTTTCTTTACCCCTGACACCGTGTATGCAGAATTTGATTATGATCAAATTTATAGTTAAGACGTGAAAGCTCAGCAAACAAACTCACGTTTTCATTTATAATATTACTGAAGAGTATGATTTAAACGGTATATTGTACAGTAAAAAGTAGGATTTTCCTGTGTTTATAAAACAATTGTGGTAATTTATTTAAAAAAAATTTTTGTGTATTTCTATAGAAGATAACTCTGAGGATTAAAATGATTATTTTATGATATTAACATACACGTGCGTAGTCTTACAATTATATTCTGCGTCATACATATAATGTAATTATATGAATCTTAAAATTATTGAATTTCTAGCCTACTGAGGAACAATATGAGCTTATGATATCACATCATAACTAGTAAAGAAATAAATATTCAATCTTAATATACCGAACTTGATTTTATTTTATGTCATAGGAGGCAAACGAACAGGTGGGTCACCTGATGTTAAGTGATCACCACCGTCCATAGATGCCAGTAACACCAGAGGAGTCGCAAGTACGTTGTTAGCCTGTGTTGGTGGGGAAAAGTGGCGTGGAAAGAGAGACGGAGGGAAGAGAGAGCGGGAGGTGGGCCTTCGGCGCTCTCTTTGACCAAACGAAATGAAACAATGCAAGCAATGTTACTTCACGACGATTTTCTATGAAAGGGTGGTATATGTGAGAGGGCGTGTGATATGTCAGTCAGTTATTCTTTCATTATATTATTTTTTTTAAGTTGTCGAACATAAAATCAACACTTTAATACTTGCATTTGTCTAAAAGAAACGTCGCGTAGTGGTATTTGCAACAAGCTTTCTGTCTCCCGCCATCCAAAAGGTATTGACTGCTGACTGCAATTGATGCCAGAAAGAACTTTTCGGCCAACCAAAGAATACCTTTCCCCATTTCTCTATAGTACATTGCCAATTCGAGCAATTCTAAGCATTCTTTCTTAGTGTTTTCTGTAAAAAAAAATGTTATTTAGAATGACCATTTTAAACATTTATTCCTGGTCACATACTTTACGTCAATAGAATTTTTGAAAACTTGATTTTATTTTACTTTATAAGATACCTCAAAAAATTTGCTTTAATCCATGTTGTATTATAATCACGAACAAAATATGCCTCAATTAAAAATCAGCCATTTGGAAGATCAGTCGTATCACCATATTATGTAAGCGATACGCTGATTTTTTTTCAAGGTCATCAGAATATATTTTAATTGCAGCGCGGACGAACTAATTTACCTAAATAAATAGTTTTTAGATGTCTTGAAATTAACATACATAAATTAAATACACACAGTAATTTAACGTCATTTTTTATTAAAAAAAAAAAAAAAAAAACACTTTAATTACAATATGATCTTTTTTTTTTTTTTTTTTCGAAATGTCTACGCTATTGACCCAGCAACTTAACAGCTTCACCGGACTACACAATATGATCCGTAATAAACATAAGTGTGTTTATGTAAAACCTTTGTCTTTTTCTCTTTCAGCCCTCTGCAGTCCAGCACAAATATGTTCAAGGTAGTCTTCCCGTTTCCTAACATCGACAACAATACCGAGTTCATCTTCAGCTATAAGTTGTACATTATCATAGATCAAATCTTGGAGATAATCAGACGATTCCGTAAAACCTGACTCTCTTAGTTCAAGGATAAGACATTCATGTAGTGGATACTTTCGCCTAAAAATAAATGAGTAACTTATATATGCAATCATTCAGCTTTTCGCCACATTTCGGTCGTAGTTGTAATAAATCAAGTATTCAAATAGTCAACAAGAAGACTACGAATCCCATACTTGTAAATAATTCATACATTTTTTTTAATCATACACGCATTCTTGATCTATTGAAGGAAAAAGAAGAGATTAATAAAATTGGAAATTTTATGAATGTTGAGTAATACTATCACATAGTGAACGGTCAAAGC
>JACEII010000034.1:976728-1017229 GCA_014332785.1 Antheraea mylitta
CCAGTCGTAGCCCATGTTCCACAGGAGCGGCCCCAGGACCGACCCCTGTGGAACGCCCCGCCTTGTAGCCTGCTGGACCATCCGCCCGTCGCCGTCGACGTAGAAGACTTCCCTGTCCTCCAGGTACGCCTCCAACAGCCGCCGCAGGTACGGAGGCACTCCGAAATATCGGAGAGCCTCTCGTATAACACCGTGCGGCAGGCTGTTGAAGGCGTTGGCGATGTCTAGGGACACCGCCAAGACCCTCTCCCCTTGGGAGGTCGCCTCCGTCGACAGCGACTTTAGGAGGCACAGGGCGTCCACTGTGGAACGTCCTGTCTGGAAGCCGAACTGCGCGTCCGACAAATTCGGCCCCACTCTCTCCAGGTGCTGGACGACTCGGGAAGAAACGACCCTCTCCAACACCTTCCCGACGTCGTCCAGCAGGACGAGGGGCCGATATCCAGACGCGCAGTCCGGAGGGCGGCCCGCCTTCGCTATGAGGCAGAGCCGCCCCAACTTCCAGAGCCTTGGAAACTGCCCGACCGCCAGACACCGGTCGAACAGCTCCCGAAGCCACCCCCTAAGATGGCCCAGCACAAGGCCAAGCACCCGGCCCGGGACCCCATCAGGGCCGGGCGCTCTCCGCCGATTGAGGAGGCGTTCAACAGCCCTCCCCATCTCCCCCTCCGTGATTGGGGGAGGACTGTCCACCACCTCCTCAACTTCCATCCGAGGCGGAGGCATGGGAGGAATCGAGAGCGGCGGAGGGTCGGGGAATAACTCTCCCACGATCCTCGCCACCACCTCCGGCAGGAGGGACTCCGTCACCGGAGGCGCCCAGGATCGCAACTTATTGCGTACGATCCGATACGGGCGCCCCCAAGGATCCCCCTCCAGCGTCTGCAGCAGTTCCTCCCATGCCGCTTCCTTCGCCCGGCTGATAGCAGCCTGCAGGATCTTCCTGCGCTCCCTGTAGCTGCCATACAGCCGGGCCTCCTCCTCGGAGTCCCGGTGCCGCCGCCGGCGGGTGCGCGTGAACAGCCGCCGGGCCGCGGAGCAGGCCGCCCGGAGATTGGCAATCTCCGGCGACCACCAGTATACCGCCCGTTTGTCTGGGCGGTGTACGCTCCGCGGCATCGACGCGTCGCAAACCTCCGTGAGGGCACCACGGAGGCGGGCTGCGGACGCGTCGACATCGTCCTGCAGGCGAGGCATGGCCCACGCCTGGACGATGGCCACCTCTTCCGCTAGTTCGCAGTTGAGGCGGCTCACCGTCCAACAGGGGAACTTCGCGCCCCTCCAGGGGCGGGTGCCAATTGCAGCTTGGGAGGTGGAGACCTCAAACCTAATATATCGGTGGTCCGATAGGGTCTCCACCTCCTCAAGCACTCTCCACCCCCGCACACGGTGTGCAACAGACGGGGTGGCAAACGAAAAGTCTACCACAGACCCCCCGTTCTGTCGCACGCACGTGTGGACGTCCCCCTGGTTGAGGAGGGACAGCCCTACTTCAGCTGCCCACTCCTCAACGGCCACGCCCCTCAGGTCCGTGGCTGCCGCTCCCCAGGTCCTTGATTTAGCGTTTAAATCACCCATAAGGACCACGGGGAGTGGCGACAGCCGCCTGACAGCTCCCTGCAGAGAGCCAAGGAACCTCTCAAACTACCACAGGGGCCTGTTAGGGGAAAAGTACGCCCCCACAATGGCGTACTCTCCCCACACAGCCGCCACGAACCCGACACCCCTCTCTCTTACCGCCAGGGGCGTTCCTCGACTGGCCACGATCGCCACGGAACCAGCCTGATCCCCAGCCCAGTGTGGCTGGGAGGGAACGCAGTACGGCTCCGCGGCGACCGCGAGTCCGATACCCCACTCCGCCACTGACTGCACGAGCAAATCCTGTGCAGCGGCAGAGTGGTTGAGGTTCGCCTGTAGGAAGTTGCGTATGGTGTGGTCCATCAGTGGTCCATAGCAACTTCCTCCTGCCTGGCGGCTGCCGCCCTAGGGCCTGTTCCCACTACTGGGAAGTCCCTACCCTTCGTGGTGGGGGGCCTGCAGTTGCGGGTCCCCATCACGTGCCCCGAGGGCTTCCCAGCGTCTGCGCAGATGGCGCAGCGGGCCGCCTCCGCCTTGCACTCAGCCATTTTGTGACCCGCTGTGCCACAGCGGTAGCAACCTTCACCTCTGCTGGAGGAGGAGGGGCACAAGGGGCGGGTGTGCCCCAAGCCCATACACTTAAAACAGCGCACGGGCCTCTCCTCCAACAGATGGACGCGCACGACGCTCCACCCTACCAGGAGCTTGCCGGCCTCTGCAAGCTTCCTGGCCGCCTCCGCGGGGAGCGTCATGTGGACTGCACCAAGCCCCCCCCCAATTTCGTCTCACCTCTCCGACCTTAATGGCCTCCGCCTTGCATTCGGCCTTTGCCGCCACGACCGCCAATACCTCCTCCCCGGACACCGAATCGTCAAGACCGACGATTCGGATGTCCACCTTTTTAGTGGGGATGGCGACCGTGGCGACTCCGGCCAGCGCCACCTCGAGCTTCCGGGCCAGTTCAGCGGCCTTCTCTTTGTTCTGGCCCGGCAGCTCGATTTTGCGAGCCCCCGTGGCCGTCGGCCTAACCCGCACGTCGCCGATGCCCATATCGGGCAGGGCGACGTACTCGCGTGCCTTCATCATTACCTCCCTATAGCCCAACCCATTGCTGGCTGCGGTGTTCTGTAGAGTTACAATAACCGCAGCCGATTGGGGGACGGGAGGCAATTTCGGCCATAGGGGCCGCAGTTGGGGCCTTTGTTGCCGCAACCTGGGCCTTGGCAGCCTTCTTCTTGCGGCCCACAACTGTGGACCACGCCGCACCGTCCGTCGCCACCGCCGGGGTCGGCAGCTCGGCCCAGTCCATGCCCAACGGGGCTACTGCTGGGGCTGGAGGCGCCTTCACGACCGGTTTCGCCGCGCCATTCTCTTCGCTCCTCCTCTTGTCTCCAGCCAGGGACGGACGAAGGGACGGCTCTGGAGGGAGACGCCTCTCCAGATTCTCCACACGTGCGTTCAGCATATTGCCGAACGACGTGCGGAGAGTATCGACCGCCTCGGTGAGGGCCTGCCGCCACTCAGGCTCAGCCAGTGCCGGCATGGGGTGAGGAGGCAGAGGCATCTGCCTCTTAGCGTTCGCCTCCTTCCGCCACGCTGAGACCTCCGCATTCAGGTCGTCAACCTGTCGGCGGAGGTTCTTTACCTCCCTTTGCAGCTTTTTATTCTCCTCCCCCTCGGTTCGCTCCACCAACGATTCGACGACCTCCTGCAGGGTCCTGGCAGCGGCTTTAAACGCTCCCCTGCAAGGGCCCGCCAGGTTTTTCGACTTTCTCACAGTCTCGTAGATACGTGTGATCTGCGAGCCAGCGAGCGCCTTTAACCTCTGGGCGTCTAAGACGTCCACGTCCACCCCCTCTGACTCCGCCTCGGAGCTAGGCAAAGAGCCAGCAGCTGAGCCGGCACCCGAAACCACTGCGGAGCTAGCGGCAGAGCCGGGAACCGACTTCACATTAGTCACGCCACCAGCCAAGGCCCGGTCAAATGACCCGTCGGCCTCCCCCATTACCCCCCGACCACTCCCGCGCATTCGCGCAGACCCCCTGCCGCGCGTGCTCACTTTTGGAGCCGCCCCGTCCTCCACCTCCGAGTCAGAGGAGTCGACAATCTTTCCCACCCCGCTAACACTCCTAAGTCTGGTTTTAAAACTCCTTTTCGCACTCATGGTGCACTGGTGACCAAAAGGTCACACAGTGACCAAGAGGCAGTAACTCAAAGTCCAACAGACACGCCAAATCCAAACAAACAACAAGAAAACAGTCCAAAAAACGAAGCCAAGTCAAAAATAAGAAAATATACGCCAAAGTCCAAAAACAAGCCAAGTCAGGGTCTGAAACTAGTTCATCAAACCGTAAGCAAGCCAAGTCAGTAATAAAATCCACAACACAACACCAGAAACCCCATAAACAACGCAGAACAGAACTTAGTAACGCAGGTAACTTAACTTATTCATAAGTGTACCTACCCCACCGCGACCCTAACGACACGGAGCGAGCGCAAACACGTCCGTCTCGCTAGAATGCCGCGAAACAATCTCTAAATTCCTATCCTATCCTTATATCATCTATAATATATACTTTTATTTCATGTAGTAGAAATTCTGAATCAGTATCACAAGAGGTAGACGTATGTTATGATTAGTCACCTTACATAGACTTTTTTTATGTCATGGGGGCAAACGAATAGACGGGTCACCTGATATTAAGTGATCAACGTCGCCCATAGACACTTGCAACACTAGTGGAGTCGCAAGTGCGTTGCCAGCCTTTGTTTGGGGGAAAAGGTTTGGGGGAGACGAGTAGCTCGGGGTAAGAGGAGGGGAGGTGGGCCTCCGGCGCCCTGACTGACCGAACGAAACGCAACAATACAATCACTATTACTTCACGTCGGTTTTCTGTGAGAAGGTGGTACTACCCCGGACGAGCCGACCCATTCAAGCTGAAAGTAGTAAGTTTCAGCATAGCTCTACCACCTACCAACTACTAGTAATTATGTTCGAGTAAAAATGTAGAAATGATCGTATCAGAATGATAAAGCAGTAAAGTTTGACCACATTACTATTACCAAAAAAACATTTGGATTAAAGCTCGTTTAAAGATTAACTGTGTAGTACCTTTCAACTATAGTAGGTCTAGAAACTCACCATGTTTTAGTGATTATTATTACTCTTCAAGGATTGTTTGTTACATGTTATCACTCACTTAAGTGAGATCATTAAATTGAAAAAAGTAATGTAGTGAAAATACGTAGATCTACATAACCAATTGTCGTCAGCTGACGTGTTGATTGATGTCGTGCTTTGATACTAGAAAAATCTTATCAAAATTAGGTAGTGACTTTTTATTCAGATAAAAGAGAAATATATTATTTCAGCAGTGATTACTTTTTGTTAAAATAAATTAACGTTTTTTGCTATTATAAATGCATAAATAGTCAAATTATTTTATTTTTACTTTAAGGTTGTTTGGCAGCTTCATGCGTACTCGTTTTTCTATCTACGCATGCATAACCAATTCAACAGGCACAAGACACGAGAAAGAATATATGCGCCATGTTTGCCAACAAATATTTTTGTAAACATAATTAAGTTTTTCTAGTTTTGTCTATTTTCCTCTTAAGAGAGTTGATAAACGTCATATGAAGCGCCTGCATTGCATTCTCGTCTTCATTACAATTCAACTTTGAGCTTGATGGCGTAACGAACTTAGTTCATATGACAGTACCTGGGTGACCGAGCCTAGCTCGGTTCTCTAAAAACATTTTTATATTAAAATAACCTCTTAGGTTTGACGTATAAAATTAACATTTCTTTTTTGCAAAAAAAAATCTTTTCTACTGTCACTCGAATTCGAACTAGGGTTACACGGATTTTCAAAGCAACCGATTTCCATTTTATCTTTTTTTTTTTTGACAGCGGCGGCGAAATTTACTTTTATATTCTAGCTATATTTTTTCATTACCTTAAAACTCAGTTAAAAAAGATTTCTATGAATAAAATCTAGCTAGATCGATTTATCGTCCCCGAAACTACATACATAATAAATTTCAAGGAAATAGATAATGCCGTTTCCAAGATCCTGAATATATACAACTATAAAAATATACAAGAATTGCTCGTTTAAAGGTATAAGATAATATGTATAATAAAAACAACCAATTACTTACCTAACGATAATTATAAACTGCAAGTATATTAACCGCAAGAAAAAAATAGGTAATATATAAATAGCAATCAATGTGGAATCTGCGTATGTTGAATGCATGAATATGGATCTATTTTTTTAATTTTAGTTCGGGACATCACCTCAAACTAATAAGCTAATAGACAACCATTTAAATGTGAGAGCTAGATGAGGGGACGAGATATAAAATAGACGCCAAATTAGAAGAGGAAATTTGTATTTCACTTAATAAAGTTTTTGCGTGACGGTCGGACAAGGCAGTTATAGTTACTAAAATATATGTGATTTTCTTTCTTCTTATTTATTCATTAGCTGTACAGGCAACTCCGTATGCGTTTTTTAAAATTGTATTAAAGAAATATCAAAATGTGATAACATGCACAATTACAGAAATTAAAACAATTGTAAGTACGACACGCACGCCACCTACAAAGCCGGGTAACGGTATATTTTGATATATAAATACTAACAGTGTGTTAAATGAGCTTTACCAACAGCAACACATTAGGAATCTTAACCCACCATATAACTAACTACCTCAGTGTTCAATTACAATGTATAAGAAACTTTTTTCATATCAAAGGAGGCAAACGATCAGGTGGGCCACGTGATGTTAAGTGATCACCACCATCCATAGACACTAGCGACATTAGGGAAGTCACAAGTGCGTTGCCAGCCTATATAATGGGGGGAGGGAGGGGAAGTATAGGGAAAGGTGGAAAGTAGAAGGGAGGTGGGCCTCCGGCGCTATCACTGACCGAACGAAACACAACAATGCAAGCACTGTCATTTCACGTCGGTTTTCTGTGAGAAAGGTGGTACTGTCCCGGGCGAGCCGACCCGTCCATACTGAAACCAGTAACAGCTTCAGCGTGGCTCTACCACCTACAACTAATGAAACAATGACATAAAAATATTATTATAATGATATAATATGCCCATACTGTCAATAAGTAATACGTTAATGGTCTAATATGCTATTAGAAAGACTCTGTTTAGCATCAATAACATACTTGGAACCTTAACACACCATATGACTCCCTCAGCGCTCATTTACACTGTATAAGGAACTAATGAAACAATGAAATAAAGATATTATTATAATGATATAATATGCCTATATTGTTATTGAGCAATTATTGTTGCTGTGTAATGAGCATTGTGGACGAAGCCGCAGTTAACAGCTAGTCTTGTTTAAAGTTGCCTAAGTTACCCGCTGTAATTTCAGCTATCTGTCAGTGAAAGTCCCGTCAAAACGGACTCAGACCTTTCGAAGATTAACCGAAACAAACAAATACAAAAATCATAAAATTTGCTTTTTTTGTTATCAGTAGCTTGTATACTTTCGCACCCAATTAGTAAAAAACGTTATTTTAATATTACATATACACACTTCATTTTTATTATATGTATAAATTAGTTTTCGTTAGCTGTATACATTCCCTCCCGAAATTTACGCTCGATAGTGATAATTCACAGTAATATAAAATGTAAAAATAATCATAATCAGACATACCTAAGCATACATTATTAGAGTAGCCATACTATACATAAAGATGTATATATTATAAAGAATTCTATTAATAAATAAAATTCTATTAATACATTTTACCTTCTAACTCCTTTCGCGTCAAGAAGATCCAAGCTAAATAAAGCTTTATTTCTCAAATTTTCCAAACTTGTTTTTGTCATACAGGCCATCAGTTTTGGCAACTGTCGTTTTGTCGGCATCTCTAAATCTGAGGTCATTTTTCTATGATTAATAATTTTTATGATGAAAATGTAATAAAATAATTATTTTACAAGTTTGTTGTCAAAACAAAATATGACAACTGAATTAAGATGGTCTTGTAACAAGATCTTTTTTTAAGCGTGTATCAGTAATGAGGTGCAGCAATTATAAATATTTATAAAAATAACCTATACATAGATAGTAATTAATATCAGTATTTTATTATATACTAGCTAACCCGTGCAACTTCGTCTGCACCAAATTGATTAAAACTGGTTTCAAATGTATTTTTAAACACGAAAAAATGTAATAAAACTGATACCCAATTGCAGCCCAACTACCGTTTCCAACTGTGAATACAAACTATCCACGGACTCACTCAAACATACACCCAGATTATATGTGATTTTTTTTTTAATAAGCCTAGAACCCGTTCGTAATATCATCTATCAGGTTCAATTAAGATAAAAACTAAAGCACATAAAAGTATATAAAAATTTCTACCACTTTATCATAACCGTCTTCAACTTGTATTAAAACCTTTTTATACTCCATTGTATTGAAGATAAATTTATGAAAACCGCGTCAAAGCGTCAAACATCGCGTCGAAGCGTCAACTGTCACTTGCTTGTAACTATTGTTTAAGAGTTAGAAACTGTTTCGAAAACTAATTTTAAGTATATTTCCAATATATATTTTTATAAATAATCTCTGTACCACTCACAACATAGTACCATCACCTTTTAGTAATTTATCTATGTTGATATGTTTCTATTGTAGATTATTCTTAGTTGTTACACTGTATATTTGTCATTAAAGTGTATTTGTCACACTTGATATTGGCGAAATTACCTACATAGGCAGAGGCCATAACCGGAAAGAATCAATCAAGCCAGTTTTATATATTATATTCATCCGAACAACGGACTACCTGGCTGTCAGTAAACGTTACGTTTATTTGTGCATATCGTACCTTTAAAGACAAAAATATTGATTTTTAAATAATTTTAGGATGTTTTTTTTTTCACTAACTTTGAAACGCTATTAAAATATAATTATTATTAAAAGACATCTATGTTATTGATAATAATGTACTTGATGATATTTATTGGAAATAAAAATAAAAGTAATCTTAAACCATGTTGGAACAGCAGTAATTTTATTATTATTATATTTAGATTTAAATAAATAAGTACAAATTTCATCTTTCTGACTAATTCAGTTATTTACTCAATATTTAGACCGATTTATCGCTATAAAAATAAAATGTATATAGAATAACTCAGCTATAGCTATAGTTTAGTGCAGTACTGGCTGCACTATAAAGATAGCGATAATTGTGGCAGCGTATATTATCGACGCATATATTTAAGATGGCGTCAGTCTCAAGTCATATGTTTACGTTTATCGTTATTTTATTGTTTACAGTGAAATCTTAATATCAATAATGTTAAATATAATAAAATTTGTTCTTTGCTATGGAAAAAATAATTGGTTTAAAATTAATTATTCATCTTTATTTATAAAATATATCAGCGGGCATATGATTGTTTATAAAAAATGTGTTTGACTGTGATAAATTCATGTTTTTAATTGCGTTTAAAAGTTACTGAAAAAAAAATGTTCCTAAACTTATTTATAAATCAAAATTAATTAAATCAAAATGTGCATTAAAAATACAATTAACCTCTCTCTGAGTGTGATGCGTGGGAGGTGGAGCGCCGCACTCTGGCGGCAGTGGTAGGAGAGGATTTGTCGTTGCCGAGCGTGGTCTCGTTAATGCTCGGCAGCGAGCAGGCGTGGCAAGCAGTGGCCTCTTTTTGCGAGGAAGTCATCTCGCAAAAGGAGACGGCGGAGAGGGCGCGCGAGGCGGAACCCCTTTGTGGCCGTCTTCGCCCACGGAGGACCGGCAGGAGGAGGGGGCGCTTTGCCCAACTCCTCCTGCCACCGTAACCGGACCTAAAGGGATGTAGTTGGGGGGCTTATCCCCTCATTGCACAGGTTCGGCGGACGAGGGCGGTCAGCTGGCGTGTACCCAGCTGCCTCTCTATAGGTAGGAACCCGGCGGCAACCTTCCGCCGGGCGGACCGTTGGGGCAGCTATTCAAGGGGAATAGCGGAGAACGATCCCTTGCCGCCCCAACATCACAGTCTGTCGGTACACCGTGGGGTTTTAGTCCGTGCGAGTCGGACATAACCCATGCTCTCCCCCGGGAGGGTGGGCGTCCATAATGGCTTTCCCCACATAAACAAAAAGAAAAAATATATAAGTCGTGAATTGCACGTATCAGGCAACAACCCAAGCTGAGGTGTGCCGTGCACACTTGAGCTAGTTGTCAAATAAAGTCGGCTGAGTGCCCTAAGTGCTCGCCTTAGTAGCCCGGTCAAGCTGTCAAAACCTTGCTAGGTCAATAGCCTAGTCAGTTCGAGAAAAAAAAACCTGTACTGAGCAGATTTGATGATTAAACAACGACTGTATTTAGTTCATAGAACTAAAACTATAAAATTATTATTTATTACCATTTATCTATACTAGTGGGCGCCCAGTGGTCGACATTCGACCATAGTTATTTGATATTTTAAAGTTTGAACTTTATTAGGGTTCTTTTGTCAAAGAGTATTTATTATACTTCTATAACCAAAGGTTTTCATCATGGCTACTCAGTTGTTTGTCATGATCTTTAATTATATAAACATTTAAAAAAATATATGTGTAAATGAAAATTGAAATAAATTATAAATTTGAAACAAAAATCACGTGGTAAAGCTCTCAAATTTTAAGCAAACATAACTTTACGAAAATAAAGAAATTTATCGCAACCCATGACACAATTTTCAAGTAATTTTACACGACACTATGGGTGGGTGGTATTTCTGGGTGATATTGAATTAAATGTGGTCTGTTCATTATGAGAAATATTGATATGCCCAGTATCATCGTTTGGAAAAGTAACGGATCCACAATACAATCAAATGGTGAGTCCAATACAAAGATGTTTTAAATACTACCATTAGCTTTTGAAAATAAATTCTTTTTTGTTGCTACATGAGGTTGAATTGCAACATTGTAACCGCGGAGGTCTAAGTCATGAATTACTTTTATGAACAAAATTCCTATTTTGATTATACAAAGTATTATTTGGCTCATTTTTTTTATTAAATCATCATTTGAAGTGAGATCACCATAAAAAATAATAAACATTACAATAATAGTTTTATTTTATAATATCATTGTTGAATGTAGGATGAAAAATGGTAATTGGAAAGTAAGAGTAAAAAAATACATACAGTCGAGTATAGCAACCTCCTTCACAACCTCATTTGAAGTTCGTAACTATTGACGGCTGTCAAAATGTCTTTTTTATTTACATGTGTATATATATTGTGTAAAATTCAAGCAGTAGTGTGAGTAGTGCATATTTTAATAGATTTAATGTACTTCTCATGCATTTTATATAAAATAAACAGCTTTCTGCACTTCTCCGCCATATAAACTTTAACTATGCCAAATTTCAAGTTCACCCGTTCACGGCAAATAGGTTAAAAAGGGGTACAATTTTTTTGCTTCACGTATTAATATATAGATGTATATATCTGGTCACTAGCTACCAACTAATATATTACTAACTAATTATATTTATGTAAAACACCTACCATTAAAGCGGTTTGATCAACTAATAATAGGTACACCGATACAAAAAACTTACCGATGTGCGTCATACTTTTTGCTGTTAAGATCAAACTGAACTTATTATAAAATAGTAAAAAACAAACAAGATTGCATTAAATCAGACATATTCGCAACTCATTGTATTTATGTATAAAATTGGATGTTTGTCTGAGATTGGTATATTCCATGACGTTTGATCGATTTTTTTTCTTCCTAGAGTTATTCTATAATTATGCTATCCATATCTTCTATATACAAATAGCCAATGGGGAAAGAGTTAAGAACATCTTCTTCATCTGCTTCTCAGTTATCTCAATTTATTTGTATCTATTGACAAACTTGTTGTCATAAAAAAAAATTGAAAAATATTTTTTTCTCTATAGCCGAATTTCGACCACTGAGACAGGCACTCATTATTATAATTGGCTACTTATTTAGCGCTATGCTATACATTATATTAAAGTTTATATCGTAATTTAATACGGTTGAAGTCGTAGATGATTGATATCCTTACTAATATTGTAAATGCATATCTGAGGTTTTTTTTTTCAATTTTGTTGGTTTCACACAAAGATATTTGGAATTAGCAATATAAAGGGAAAGAGGGGTGATAGTAATTTGATACGAGTCACTTCTTTTTTCATGAATATTGTATAACATGCGAAAGGTTAGACATTCGCAGTATTCTAGGATATGACACTTCATGGTCCTATTTATCATATAAAAAATGATGTTAAAACAAATACGAATAAACTATCAAGAAAAATTAAAAAAATTCTAAGACTCAAAATTATAGCTACAAATGTGTAAATAAAATAATAAACCTAAGTGCAATGACCGGTACCAAAAGCTACAATGGGCGACCTGGAGTTAATAACTCTCGATAGTAGAACGGGTAAGAAATCCTTTTGTTTTGTACCTGATGTTCGCACGTTCCCTTTCAAATAAAAGTGAAATCACCCGACGGTCATTGACACCGTGCTTTAATATAAACGCGTAGAGGATTGTGTATAATTTTTATATTTTTCTATATAATTACATCAAATATTAAACACTTATTTATTAAATTTACATAAAGTGAGGAATCGAGTGCAGGGTGTCCTCCAGAAATATTGCTACTGTCTGAACAGTCACCTTGTATATAAAATCACTAAAATTTGTCAGACACGATTTATATGCAAGTCATAGAGTGGTAATTTCAAAGTCCATTAAATGCCTTGAGATGTACGATATATGCTTGACAAAATTATCAAACGATTTGATGTCAGACTCCTTCTCCATGAGGCCAAAAATATTGTCTTAATAGTAAGAGGTCCTTACTACCTAAGCAGTAATCACGAAATTTTAAACACAGGGGGCAGAAAAAGGCATGGAGAAATTTTTATCTAGAAAAAAGTACTCTTCCCGCGAGATAGGACAAATTTAGATAAACGCGAGCGAAGCCTCGAGCAAAAACTAGTTCTATTGTAAATTATAATAAACAAAATGTAAGCGTTGTGATATAATTCTATATATAGCCTAACAAAAAGTAATAATTTAATTGAATCAGTTGAAAATATAACCGGATAAAGATTAACCTTGCCTTTTATTTAATTAATGGACGATAACACCTTCAGTCTCATTTGTGACCGTAAATAAAGTCGGAAATGTAGGTGATTTAGTTTGCTTAAGGTATTGTTTAAGAATAAAATTATTAAAACGTATTAGGAAAATTTTCCATACTAACGCGGATGTCTTATTACATAATCAACATTAAAGAACAAGCGTACTCTACGTTTTTCGATTCCGATTTCGGTGTCCTTGTTTACAAATACGAACGATGTGGCATAGAATAAATACCTAGGATTATCTTTTTTTTGTATAATATTAAAAATAAATACTGGTATTTGTATACAAGACTATTACAAAATTACTAAAGTAACTTCACAAAATCAAAGAAAAGGACAATTTCTTAATCACAATCAATTTTTACATTAAGTATTTGTTATTATTCTCCTTTGTAGCTATAAGGTTTTATTATTTTAGAGATAATCACAGCTATCTAACTTTGGTGTTAAAGTGATCTGAAATGCATTTTTAATGAAACCCTTTATTATGCTTTATTTCTTTGTTCGCCTTATTTTGTATTTTTGACAGAGAATTTAAAAAAACATGTAAGTTTTAGAAATGAAGAAAAGACAGCAAATGATTTTAAATATATTTTCGACATTTTTAATTATTGATTTTAAGCAGCGTTTGATACTTTTCAGCAATTATTTTCTATATTAAAGCATAGTTTATAAAGAAAGAAATGTGTTTAATATACAATATTCTATATCTAAATATAAATTATTGGTATTAATGCCTAATTTATGAACTAAGCTAGCGAGCCCAGCGGACGTTATCCCGCCCTGATAATAAAAAACAACCTTGACAAATTATATGCTTAAAGCTTCCTCATAAATTACTTTATCTACTTGTGAAAATCGCATGAAAATCTATTCAATAGTTTTTGAGAGATCGACAGACATGGCAGTTGTGTTATATTATATTGATCGATAATTGTTTTTTTTGTATTTCGGTGAAGCTGTAAAGACCTTTCCAGGTCAACAGCGTTGTCATTTCTAAAAAAACAAGATTTATGTCATATAGGAGGCAAACGAACAGGCGGGTCACCTAATGTTAAGCGATCACCGTAGTCCATAGACACAAGCAACACCAGCGGAGTCGCAAGTGCGTTACCAACCTGTGGTTTGGGGGAAATGGGCAAAGGGGATGGGGAGAGAAAATGGGAGGAGGGAGAGAAGAGGGGAGGGGAGAGGAAAGGAGATGGGCCTCCGGCACTCTCACTAACCGAACGAAACGACACAATGTCAGCACTGTTACTTCACGTCAGTTTTCTGTGAGAAGGTGGTACTACCCTGAGCGAGCCGACCCATTCATGCTGAAACCAATAATAATTTCAGCGTGGCTCTGCCACCTAGATGATAAGTATAATAATAAGTTAAAAATATTAGATAGAACTTAATTTACAACAACAAATGAACAATTTTTAAGTTAGGGAAATAATAAATCCGCACTAACATTCTAAAATAAATGTAATACAAGTCTCTCTTTTTGTTCATTTTCACGATTAATACCTTTAAATTCGCCGCAGTAAAATTGAGCACAAAGATAGGTGGTACACATATGGACTCATAACATTCATTGATTACATTAATATTACATGCATATATATTCGGTTACAAGTATACTAACTAAATAAATAATACTAATTAAATAAATACCTTTAGATAAATATTTGTGTTTCATTTCATTCGGCATAATTTATATCAAAACATTATTTTAAAGTTAAATTGAATTTATATTATGTAAGATTCATATCCCATATGTAATTAAACAAATATAGCTAAAAACCACGTTTTTTAAGAATTTTTCCTTCAGTCATGGTCTAGTAAAATCATAACAAACTTTATTAATTAATATTCGTGTGAATTCTAATGAGAGTTCAACATCATAAGTTGTATTTGTTCTCAAGTTATAGAAGGAATCAAAATATATTCAAGTTTTTTTAAAACTCGTATCATACTCTTCTTGTACTGTTTTGTTTATCTACCTAGTACAATTTCTGGCTTTACATCGGGCTTTAAATTAAATTATACCTTCTATCGCAAAAAGTCGTATTTCTGTTAAAAATATTTATTCTTTTTTTTCGAACTGACTACGCTAACGACCTGGCAAGGTCTTTACAGCTTCACCGGAATACTAAGACGAACGCGTAAGACACTCAACCGATTTTATTCAGGCAACTAGCTGAAGGTTGCATTCACTGGCCACTAACTATAAGTAGTCTGATCATCGTTAACCGCTTAAATACCTATTACCTACAGTGTACCTGACAAAATTTAAGTCTTCTGTGATGTGTCCTCACTAAAGTCAAATTTTACGGATAATATTAAAAAGTTAAAAGTCCGTGCCAAACTTTTTGGCTGCTCTGAATATAGCTTTAACTTCAAGCTTACGCATAGTGCAATTAAAATAATACAAAGCTAATTCAAAACATTATTGTAGAAATTTATAACCATTATTTTTCGATTGTGTCGATATTAGACGTGAAAAATAGTACAATTTTAATTAACTATGATTCATGTAGATATTTAGCAATTTTTCTTCTTCTTACACTTATCCCATCTGAGTAAGATCGGTACAACATGTTTGTCATGTTGTGGTGTATGATTTGGCTTCATTTTTACGATCGACCGCCAGCCTGACATAAACCCTACTTGGGATTATTTTCTTGTAACTATTGTTAGCTACCCACCTCCGGTACCGCGCGTCATGTTCAAGACACCGAGATACTAGCGCCACATATTAGAGATATGCATTGATACTAGCGCTAAGCACCAACATATAAGAGAGACACATTAACATTAGCGCCATTTTATTAAAGATACATAAATGAAAAGGTTTATAATTATATAGATATCAATGAAACATTTAAATAGGAATTGATATTGTTCACTTATTACTTGCATAACATTAGTTCTATGATAATAATAGTAATTGCTTTGACTTCCATAGTTTGACCTATAAAGGGCTAGATGTCTCTACTCTACACACATAATTGTATGTCGAAACACATTTCAGATACATAAATAACAATGATTTTATATAGAATTGATGTACGTAAATAATATTAATTTGTTCGTTATCTTTGTGTTACTTAAAACATATAGCCGAATTATAAGTAAATGGTAATTGCTTTGATTTATATAGTACGTCTTATATATTATATAGCTCGGCCTATAAAAGGCAAGATGTCGGTAATATCTACGCTGCTCCGTCGTCAAGTGCGCTCGAGGACACCTACAAGATTTCCGCGACACCGCTTGTCCTGCGCGACGATGCGCCGCTCTAGCGCCGCCACGTCGACTTCTTCGAGTCGACGCACGAAGAAACGAGACGTCAATATGCCTCCGACTCTGTCGGGACATATAACTCAAAGCTTGCCTACGGAACCCGCCGCTTCTACAACGACTACCTCCGCAATCCCAACTGGACTCCGCACTGCCTCGCCTACGCCGAAGCAGAAACCACCTACGCCGCAACCGCAGTCCTCAGAGACGCTACAGAGGCCGTTCGGACGACCGTCAACCCCGGCAGACGCGTACGAGAGTGATATGCTCACTCTCGCCCAGCTAATTATAGATGGGGCGCTGTCGGAGGGGATGGCCCGCTGGATGGCGCTGTTTCTGCGCCTCTTGGAGAACGCGAAAGTTGGCAGAAGCCCATCCATTGAAGATCCATTGAAGACGCAGGCGCCCGTAGCGCCCGCGTCTGCTCCGCCGCGTAGGGTAATCGGGATTAGCCCACACACGCCCCCGCGAAACCCGCCATACCGAAAGATGTTTCCACAACGAAGCCTCTCTACGCCGCGACAGTGGCGCCAAAGAAACCTACGGAACCCGCGGCGCCGCAAGGCGCTACCGTGGGGAGACCGCACGCCACCGCTACACCAGCACCAGAGCAGCAGCCATACCCGACATTTGTGGTACACTACTTCCCTCGATGGACGTACCACTTCAAACAATTGTTGGGAATATTACAAATCAAAACGATGCCTGCAAGAGTCGTAAATAATGAGATTCACCTCAAACCGACGAACCACACTGAGAACCAGGTGTTAAGAGACTACCTCGCCACACTAGAGCGAGAGGAAGGGGCGAGATGGTCTGCCCCCCCATCCCCCGCCGAACGCCTACAAGAAACCCCAATCGACCAACAAAGGTCTAGTAAAGAATCCTCGCCAGAGCTTCCACATGAAGCAATTCAGGAACCAACAACATTACCTCGGCAACGCCTCCCCCCGATCGTTGTGGAACGACAGCCCACATGGACAGTACATTTCAAGCGACTGGCGGGGTTGTTGGGACGCGCGCCGAATGCACGGCCGTACGGGAGAGGCATTCGATTCACCCCGTCGGACCTAGACGAGAGCCAGACTTTATCGGATTACCTCGCTGAATTAGAACGAGAAGAGGGAGTGAGCTGGTACACCTACTCACTCCCCAACGATCGAGAGTTCAAGGTCGCGATACGCGGCCTCCCCGAAGAAACCAACCCGGACGAGATTATCGACGCCCTCCGGGAGAAGGGACTGCACCCGGAACACGTCCGGGAAATAAAAGCGAGAGGAGGAAAACAGGGGAGCATTTTCTTCTGCTCGCTGAAACGAACGCCCGAAGTACACAAGAAAGTCTATGCAATAACGCAGCTCGCCTTCATGGACGTGGCGATCGAAGGATGGCGTGGGAAGAGGGGCCCGGCACAATGCCACCGCTGTCAACAGTTCCGGCACTCTTCCCACAACTGCCACCGACCAGTCGCATGCGTGCGATGCGGTGGCCCTCACCTCGCACATCTATGTAAGCGCCCACTAGAAGAACCGCCTACCTGCGCAAATTGCGGGGGCGCTCATCCTTCCAACAACCGGACCGCCTGTCCGGTATTTAAGAAGGAACGGAGAAACCTGAGAGCAGGCACAATCGCCCGGACAAGTGGTACCGGTAAAGCGAGGGTGCCAATTGCCCAAGTGAATGTCGAGGAGTCGGCAACGGGAAGCCTTATGGCACCCGCCAACAACCCTCCCACGCAAAGACGCCATAAAGCCAAATAGAATTCCACTCTATGTTCCGAATGAAGCCAGAAGAAGAATTGGTGGCCCTTCAAGCCTCAACCTCAACAGATTCCTGACTCATTGCTTCCTAACGACCCCGAAAGATGTCGCAACGAACCCAACACCACAGTCAATGCACAAATGTGCACCCTAAGGATCGGCCCGTTTTCACGGGCTGCAAAGGATAAGCCACTGAAGGAGGCAATACGCCTCGAGCAGTTTCCTCGTCCGCCCCCGCAAGGAGGTAGACTGAGACGACCCCGCGGAGATATCTACGCATTCCTTTATGAATAGTACTGTAAGCCGTAACTCTGGACAAATAAAGAGTGAAAAGTAACCACTTGGTATTTATTGGCATCGTGACTGCATCGACTGTCGTATACACCTGCTAACACTATATATGTTTATGATTATTATATATAATTACGAAGTCTGCTAGGATCTTTTAGCTTCACACGATACGACTGCATTTTTTGTTTTTTTCAGTATTCGCAGTTTCATAGTTTTTTTTTTATTTTAGCTAATATACTAAGTATTATGGATGTGGTAGTATAATCATCACTGACAGAAGATTTTATATCAGAAATGACTCTGTGCAGTTTTTTTATAAACGATTTGACAGCTAATTTACGAAAATCTGTTTATTTGAATACAAACGAACATATACAAACGTATGATATATACATACATATATAATGATTACAAAAGATTAGCGATAAAAATGAACAGACAATAAAAGATATATGATTAAATATTCTAATAATAATTACTAACAACAACGAATATCAACAAAATGAGAAAATATTATAAAACACAAAAAAGAAAACACGAAAACAGCAATAACATATAATTAACAACAGCAAAAATGTTCTACCCCCAGCCGGAACATTTTTGCACAATCTTATAGTCTTATAGTCAGCAGCCTAAGCGTCTTGTAGTTAACTTTTGTTAGAGTTACAGTAGTTTACTCACTGTAAATGGCACAAATGAATGGAGTATGCGACTGTGACTACGTTCCACTAGAAGCTCACAACGCTCACGCTCACGACCGCGAGTTTTCCCGTTCCACTAGCTCGCGAGCGTTACGATCGTAAAAGCTAGTGGAACGCATTTGTGGGCGTTTTGTGCGTTCAGATAAATAATAAAAATGGCGATCTAGAAAAAATAAAATAAAAGCTTTGAGAGGTTAAGTTACACTTTGTAAGTCTTAACAGTAAATTCATTGAAGTATATTAAAGAAACAATGTATAATTCAATTTTTTTATTTTAATTATCATAAAAACATAAAAAATAACCTTATTGGTTAAATGAAAATATTAAATTACCATGAAATGATTATAAATTAATTTCTAAATATAATTTTAGAATTCACAACATTTTTCAAAAGAAGTAAAATTATCAAAACTTTATTAACATATTTCATTTACGTATTTCAATACAATATCTAATACCTTTAAACGAGCAATTCTTGTATATTTTATATTTGTATATATTCATGATCTCGGAAATGGCATCATCTATTTCCGTGAAATTCAGTATGTAGGTAGTTTCGGGGACGATAAATTGATCTAGCTAGATTTAATTCATAGAAAACTTTTTTTTACTAAGATTTCAATCAAAAATGTTTTTTAAAGAACCGAGCTAGGCTCGGTCGCGCAGGTACTGTTATTTAATATAAATATCCTATACCGTATCAAGTAATGACATTTTCACGGTCGCCATCTTTATTGAGAATCCAGCCAATTTTGTCAACGCTCACGTCGACCCACCTCCAGACATGGGGCGTCGTGAGCTTCGCGTGAGCGTATGTTATGACATCATCAGTGACGTTTTCGCCAAGACCGCAACGCTCGCGGTTGTCTAGTGGAACGGCGAAAAGGGCGTTGTGAGCGTTGTGAGCTTCTACTGGAACGTGCCCTGTATTGTAACTAGTAGTGACAGTGACATACGTGTTATCGTGGCTGCAACAGGGACGAGGTACAATTGCAGAAGATACTGCTCTTCTTTCACCTTTTTTGCGTCCCTGTGATACCTAAATTTGCGTTCTGCGTATCTACTTCAAAGCGGGCAAAAAGGTTGACGAGGAGTATACATATTTTTTTTTATTAATGAGCCATATTTATTTATTTATATGATACAATTTGTCTTACCAAAATGTTGAGATATATATGACAGGTGTTCAATTAAACAATAAATAATGGTTATTTTTATTTAAATTTATACACATTTTTAATATAAATATTAATTTAATGTTGGTATTTTTAGTTTTTTTATACAATTTATTATAGTTACGTCATTGAAATTGAACCTTGAAATAGACGCAATATAAAGTTATAGGAGGTCAATGCTAAAAGACTTTCTTACTAGAATCTACATATGCATACCAGAATATTATCAAATTAGACTTCGTTCGCGTGGAATAGATGCTTTGGGTTAACGCTAAAACGCAGCGGAAGCTCTCAAGAGGAAAAAATACCCGACTTCTAAACATTCTATATTGGTGCTCCGCTCCTATTGGTCTTAGCGTGGTGGTAGCTATTTACTAATACTATTACTAATAACTATAACCATCCTCGATAAATGAGTTTAACCGATTAGGCCTCCCACGGTAGCGGCTCAAGCCTAGGTTCGATCCCTCGGTAGAGAGCCCTTGAGTGCGTTGCTTGCGCGATACGGTGACACACAAATATACATCACCGCTACAACACTTCACGATCACCCCCACACACGTGCACGCCTACACGCTTACACATGAAAGTGGAAGGGTTTACTTTTTTCCCTTATCGAACTGAAAAACTCTCAATTTTCCGATAATAAATACATGGAGGAGTTGCTGAGGCGTGTATGCTTGGTACACATATACGTTTCAACAACTCATACACATATGAATAGTTAGCTAGGTTAGCTAAGATAGGTCGCGATTTTGCATGCAACAGGCAACAGCCAAGCCGAGGTATGCCGTGCATCCTTGAGCTGGTTGCCATAATAAAATCAGCTGAGTGCCTTAAGCGCTCGCCTTAGTAGTCCGATGAAGCTGTTAAGACGTTGCTGGGTCAATAGCGTAGACATTTCGAAAAAAAAAAAGCGATAAATGAGCTAAACAACATTGAAATAATTTTTCAAATCGGACCAATAGTCCCTGAGATTACCCCCTACAACGTCACAACGTCACAAACTCACTAACTTTACCTCTTTATAATATTGGTATAGAAGTATAGATGTAGTGGACATTCAACTTGATTAATTGTAACAATATTAAATATGACACATGTAGCACTGATATAATATACATTACGAATTAAATATTAAAACTTATACAAGTAGAAAAGAAGAATCGCGAAATCATTTGAGTTATTAAGTAAGTTTATATACGTATTTTCATTAGGAAACACATATCAAGCATGTAATAATTTTAGGATAGGATTTTAGGATCTTGCCCTTGCTTAAGGATAAAAATTTCTTATTTTTTTTATTTACATCTATTTCCGGTATAAAACGTTTTGTTGTAGATTATGTATTTTCGTGGGTATAATTAATGTAGGCTAGTGTTTATATAAAAACCGCATGGACACGCTTTTGTCATAAGTATTTTAACATACATTCAATTAGATTTAAAATTATAGATTTGGTGTACTAAAACTCGTGTTAAACGCTTGTTCATTTTTATTTTGTTATAAAATTTACTTCAGTATGCATTTAACTTGAGTTATACTTCAAAAATCAAGGTTTAGGCAACCTTGTTTACGTAAACACGTTACTAAGAATGGTTTGAATAGTCGTTTATGTATAAAGTAAATAGGGGGCCTAACCAAGCTTTGATTTTATCACGTGATATAGCGTTCAAATGTGTCATCTCCATTCATTTTTTCCGTTTTCTGTTTGCATTAGTGATTGTCAATAAGCAACTTGGTTAGGCCCCTAGTACCTGATATATGTATTAGAAAGGTACTAATGTTATACGATCTAAGTAAACTCTCTACTCTGAGAAGTGTCTTATTTCATGCGGTTACTAGTTAACCGTACTAATAACTGTTAGAACTCAGTTTTTACATAATTACTGTTATTTAAAATATAATGTATAGATAGCAAATGGAATATATTTCCAAGAGCGTTACTACGTATTGTCAAGATACTTTACGCAAAGTTATAATATACACAAATGGACTCATGTATCCGACCATGAAAATATGCTATATTACGTATCTACGCACATACATATATATACATAACAATTGTTTGTAGAAGATCCAATACATTATTAGTGTATATACTTTAAATACTATAACGCTATGTTCTACAAAAATAATGGGTCATGACCTAAAGAAAACAAATTGATAATTAAGTTAGAAATACACTAAGAAAAAATTAAATCAATTGTTTATAATTGTCGTAAAATGAATCTATAACATAAATGAGGTTTAGATTTTTATGAATTTAGCTACTCATTATTCACAAAGAAATTTTAAACATGTTATGAAGAAGTTCCCACCGCTTCAGAGCGTGCCGTTTTATACTGCACGTTGAAATGTTCATTGTATAGGGTACAAAAGTCATTTAACATTTTTGTACCAAGTATTGTCATAAAAGTGTTAAGATTTTGCTAAAATTGGAATAAATGTAATTTACAAAAGGAAACGTATGAAATAATTAGTATATTAACCCATTCCTTACCTGCAACGCAACCGTGTGGGTGAGTTTCGAGTTGTTTTGTCTATGTGCTTATAACACACCCGAGTGGTTTGGTATTCGTAATACTAAAAATGCGTTTTTTATGAGTGCGTTCATAAAAATGATACAGTTTATTATTCAACTATGTAATATATTATACTTTTCGTCTAGTAAAATCAGTATTCTGAGAAAATATAGATAAGATAATATGTTTTACTACAGATTTTTTATTAATATGGGGAAATCCCTACGGATACACACTATCCCAGGGGAGAGAGTGGGGTATGTCTGATTTCCACTGACTAAAACCTTACGGTGTACCATCCGCCACATTGTAGAAGCGGCCAGGGATCGTTCCTGCTATCTACCTGAGAACCGGTTCTGCGGCAGCCTGGCAAGATGGTCGCTGGGCTCCATTCCAATAGAAAGGCAAGCAGGGTACACAGCCCATGGCCTCCCCTCGTCAGCCGAACCTGTGCAATAAGGGGATGGGCCGTGGATGAACCCCAGCTCAGACTCAGCTACGGTAACGGGAGGAGTCGGGCGTGTCAGCTCCACTCATGCCAGCCCTCTTCTATTCGAAGGGACCTCGCAAAGCCTCCTCGCGGGTCCACTCCGGCGCTTCCTTCTGCGAAATAACCTCCTCGCAGAAGGACGCCATCACAGTCCACACCTTCTCGTTGCTAAGCATGGCCGAGACCACACTCGGCAGCGAGAGATGCTCCCCTATCGCCGCAACCAGAGCATGGCGCTGATCGTCTTACGCAGCACACTCAGAGAGCGTATGGTGCGCAGTGTCCATCTCAGCACCGCATTCGTGGCATGTGGCAGTGGGCTTCATGTGCACAATCTGGTGCAGGTACCACCCAAATCATTCATATCCAGTGAGTACCTGCCCCAAACTACTACAGACGCAGTGATATATTTTCACCTATAATTATTTCACCATAAAAGTCGGTGACATATGGCACAAACTTTTTATTAATGGGTGGCATAGAATGTGTTAAGCTGACTTTTTACCAAAAAGTTTAAAATAAAATAGAATAAAAAATAAAAATAGCGCAAAGATGTATACACTCAACTTTATTTTTCAGGTCGTTGTTACGATAGCCCGACGCGATGCGGCGCCAACCCGCCCCGCCTCCACCGCAACGCGGCAGACAGCCTCGATCAATCCAACCCTTGTCTCAAATTCACTCGAAACTACGTAACATCGGATAAGTTCTGATAACACCTACAGATTCTGAAGAGGATTATAAATGAATATATACACTTTTCTATAGTTCTCGCTGTGACGTTAACAGACGTATTATGAGATCTTTTATCATTTCGTTGCTCACGTATTGAAAGTTATGAACTTGTTCATGCGATGAAAGATAATTACTGGGACCAAACTTTTTATATGTAGCTAATACCGAATGTGCCACAAATACAACAATAAACTAGCTAAACTTTATATTTTTCATTGTTCTTCAGCATCGCAATGTTAATAAATAAAAATGTATTTAGTCTTTTAACTTA
Source organism: Antheraea mylitta (assembly GCA_014332785.1). Taxonomy (NCBI): domain Eukaryota; kingdom Metazoa; phylum Arthropoda; class Insecta; order Lepidoptera; family Saturniidae; genus Antheraea; species Antheraea mylitta. Next base: position 1,000,733 of record JACEII010000034.1, read on the forward strand.
ATTTCTATATATTTTGTTTCAATATTTATTTTCTATATAAACTTCTAATCTTCCATGTATTGTGCATGTTAGTTTCACATCCAATAGGTTATATTAGTAACAAGGAGCAAGTAATATGGTCAAGTTTAATGCTAACAAAACACAGGTTCTCGCAAGTAAACGCGCACACCTTACATTCTCTGCAAGTGCAAGACATCTCCATTTACACCCCTTCCTACTCTTCAGAACATCTCGCTCGCAAGTCGAGACAGTCTCAATATCTTGAGTGTAGGTATTCGCAACGACCTCAATCCCAGGGACTACATCGGGAGTGTAATCTCCACTGTATCTCTCGGACACTCGGAATTCTGAACAAGGTTCGACGGTTTTTCACGCCTGATCAGCTATATCTTCTTTATAAGGCACAAATTCGGCCTTGCGTGGAATACTGTTCGCACTGCTGGGACGGTTCCGCCAAATGCCTACTGGATGCCCTGGACAGGTTGCAGAGACGGGCTGTCCACATTGTTAATGATGCAGACATTAAAGAGTTTATAAAGCCGCTTCAACTGCGCAGGCATATAGCCTCACTGAGCGTGTTCTACCGTCTGTATCATGGCGAGTATTCTGCAGAGTTGTTCAGTTTAATCCCTTCCTCTCCTTTTCACAACCGAACCACGCGTGCTGGTCTACGGAGCCACAATTTTACGGTAAACCCTATCTGGGCATGAACTAAAAAGTTCGCAACATCCTATCATTGCCGTACCGTGAAGCTGTGGAACAATCTCCCGGCTAGTGTGTTCCCTTCTTCCTATAATATGGGGTCCTTCAAGCGTAACTTGAATAGGCATTTACGCAGGCCGGCATAACAGCACGGCGTCCGACGAAGGATGACGTATCTCTCGGCAGTCGCCGTTGTTTTTGGATTGCACTGTGCTTACCATCAGGCATAGTGCAGTCACTACGCCGTGCTGCTATAAAAAAAATAACAACTTCACTGTATCGATGGCAACAGAAATTAACATCTTTTGTAACCAGTTTTGTGAGATAAATAAAAAATACACATTTTATCCACGATAAATTCTTTAAACATTATAATAATAACAGTCGATGATTCTACTTTTCATATAGATACCCATACCGGAATTCTTTGACTAAAAAAATATTTCATATGATACAGTTCGAGCTATTACTGGTTTCAGCATGAATGGGTCGGATCGTCCAGGATACTACCACTCGACCCACAGAAAACCAACGTGAAGTAACAGTGCTTGCATTTTTGAGTTTCGTTTGGTCAGTGAGAGCGCCGGAGGCCCACCTCTTCTCCCCTTGCTCCCTCCTCTCTTTCCTCGCCCCTCCAAACATAGGCTGGTAACGCAGTTGCGACTTCCCTAGTGTTGCAAGTGTCTATGGACAGGGGTGAGCACTTAACATTAGGTGACCCACCTGTTCATTTGCCTCCGATAACAAAAAAGGTGCTTGGCAACAGATTACCAACATTACTGATTTCGCCAGGTGTTAATTTACACACTGATGCTTCGTCTATATACTATATTCTGTTGTATATAATAAATATCTGAGTTTTACTAAAGATTAATAATATGTAGTATTTGAATGTTAGAATAAAGACAATGTTTGAGTCACAGCAAATAATGCTTTTGGTAACTTCAAAATTTGAATAGTGTCTAAAGAAGTTGGTAAAAATAATATATTTTGTTTCAAATTACAGGTCAGATTACTTTTTTGATTTAGCTTTTTCGCTTGACTTCTCATCAATAGTCATGTTCCCATTTACAGTACTCTCTTCGGTATTTGTTTGGTTTTCATCAATTTTCTCGGAACTAATTGTAACTTGAGGTTTAGTGAACACGGTTGAGATGACGCTGTCCTCGTCATGAATCACGCTGCTTGTTGCTTCTTCCGTTGCTTCACCATCTGAACCATCATTACGTTTCTTTCTATTCTTCTTCGCATTTTTTATAGCCAACAGCATTTCTGTAAAACATTACCTGTGTTATTAAAAAAAAAATTAAATACGTATTAAATACTTGCTTTAAAAAACGTTTGGGTACTTTCGTATTAAATTCACCGCGCATTCGCCGAACGTTCGACATCTTGCGTTTGTTTCGGATTGGTTAGGTTAAGATAGACGTGAGAAAAAGGATAATGTGAGCTTGCCACGGAAGCAGTTGGTGAGCGCGGTGCATTTGATACGTAAATACCTAAACTTCTTTTAAGCAAATACTGAATACTTTTTAAAATTTTTTATAATAATAACACGGCAGATATTTTTAAAGTTATACTTCTTTTGGCACGTTAGGGAAAAATGATGAGAGTAAATATTTACAATGCGCGCGTACACCGTCATGAAAAACCGACACCCTGAAGTTAGCTATAGTCAATATTTTGTTTCTTTGCATTTGTTGTTTGTATTTCTTAAAACATTCAATATATTAAATACTTTGTTTCTATTGTTAGTGTCGTTTTTTCTATAAACGTAAAATAAGGCGAAAGATAAAACTTTTGAAAAGATTTTTATCTTGTTATGCCAAAGAAGTATAACTTCTAACACATGTACATAAGTAGACACACACATTTTTTTTATAATTATAAAGTCGGGGTGGTAGAGTAGTTTGACCAGGAGAATGTCAATTCCATGTCCGCAGGTTCAAGCCATTTAGAAACGAATTTTTTGAAACTCTCGTGCATTTACTAAATTATCAGCATTATCAGCTGATAGTGAAGAAAAACATCGTGAGAAAACCTGAGAAATGTTCTTGTAGTACTACCGTATGTGGGAAAATATAGAGCTGAAAATTTCTCAGGATTTGAAATCGCCAGTATGCCGTGGGCCTGCGTGGTGATTATACCCATGCCGTCCTTTGGGAAGAGGCTTATGGTCGTATAAATACATTAACACAATTATTAAAATTATTCACAAAAACAAATACATTAAAACAATTATTAAAATTAATATACTAAAAACAATTAATTTCTTTATTGACCACATATATTAATAGGTCATTCATTTATCATTTTAATATCGACATAGACAACGTAAAGGACATACATATTAGTAAAGTAATTTATACTTTACTAGCGTTAATAATTTATAACATATCTATCACGTATTGCACACATTATTAACATATATTTAACACATGTCTAGACGGAAATTTAATTTATATGCATTCTAGACCCGTGTTTATGTTTGCGCACAATTATTAAAATCCTTATCAGTATAATTCAATTAATTATTACAAAAAATACAGTAACAAAAACTAACAAACCATAATATTGTCGAATGTCGAAAGATTCTAGATCTTTCATCTTATTCTCACATACATAGGAGTAACTTTGTCGTGTTTAAAAAAACCACAACACCGTTTCACCAATAGCAAGGAATATTAAATATATATTATTATATATACATGGCAAAATGAGTGCACTATGTCTGATGGTAAGCACAGTGCAATACAAAAACAACGGCGACTGCCGAGAGATACGCCATCCTTCGTCGGTCGCCACTGTCATAATGAAAATACATAAAAAAATATCCTTATGGATAGAATTCAATTAATTATGACGATAAATTACAAAAAGAAAATAGCAAAAAGTAACAAACGGATATGACACCGTGGGTTTAAACTAATAATTGAGAATAATGTATGTTTTTTTGTTGCGGTTCAGTTGGTGAAATACAGAACTTATAGATTTCTAGGTATTTAAACTAGCCAATACGTCATACACTACCGTAGAAACACCTGTGTCCAAAAAACAAAACCGATGTATTTTAGACTGGCTGTTAACCGCGTCTTTTTCTGCATGAAATTTAGCAAGATTTCATGTCATTCTTTATTTTTGATCAGATAAATAATTATCAGATTTTTGTTTACAATTCGTCATTATAATTATTAATAAATTTGAAGATAAAAGAGGTCTTAAATCGTAAACGTAGTACGTAAAGATCTGGAGTGCCCCCGTATCTGCGGCGGCTGTTGGAGGCGTACCTCGAGGACAGGGAGGTCGCCTATGTGGATGGCGACGGGCGGATGGTCCGGCGGGCGACGAGGCGGGGGGTTCCACAGGGATCGGTTTTGGGTCCGCTCCTGTGGAACACGGGCTATGACTGGGTGCTCCGCGGCGCACTCCCATATGGAGCGCGCCTAATCTGTTATGCGGATGACACCCTAGTCGTAGCCCAGGGGAGGGATTGGAAGGAGGTGGAGCGCCTGGCTACGATGGCCACAACCCTCGTGGTCAGGCGCATAAGGAGGTTGGGTCTCAGGGTGGCCCTCGAGAAGACCGAGGCCATACTTTTTCATGGGCCTCGGCAGGGGCCACCACCTGGGGCCCACATTATGGTGGAGAGCGCCCGGGTTAGGGTGGGGGCCCAAATGAAGTACTTAGGCCTCACCCTGGACGGGCGCTGGCAGTTCGAGCCGCACTTCGCGGCTCTCGGGCCGCGAATTGCTAGGGCGGCGGCGGCACTCGGCCGGTTGCTCCCCAATATTGGGGGGCCGGGGGCTGGGTGCCGGTGACTGTATATGGGAGTCGTGCGGGCGATGGCCGCTTACGGGGTACCGATCTGGGCGGACGCCCTCGGGGCCACCAACGTGCGCGCGCTTCGCAATGCGCAGCGCACGGTGGCGCTCGGGCGATCCGGGCGTACCGGACGGTGTCCTCGGCGGCGGCCTTCACGCTCGCCGGCTCCCTTCCTTGGGAGCTGGAGGCAGGAGTTCTCGCTGCCGTATACGAATTTACGGCGGCGAGGAAACGTAGTGGGGAGCCTCCGGCTCCCAGAGAGATAGAGAGTAGGAAGAAAGTGTTGCGGGAGGGGGCGATAGAGAGGTGGATACGGAACCTGGCGGACGCGCGTTTCGGAACGCACACCGTTGGCGGCGTCCGCCCGGTCCTGCGTGAGTGGATTGGGAGGAGATGGGGCTCCCTGTCGTTCAGACTGGTGCAGATGCTGACCGGAAACGGAACCGGAAACGTGTTTCGGGTGGTACCTGCACCGGATCGCTCGCAGGGAGCCAACCGCCGCCTGCCATGAGTGCGGCGCTGAGGAAGATACCGCGCAACACACTCTCTTTGAGTGTGCTGCATGGGAGGTGGAGCGCCGCACTCTGGTGGTGGTGGTAGGAGAGGATCTGTCGCTGCCGAGCGTGGTCTCGTCCATTCTCGGCAGCGAGCAGGCGTGGCGAGCAGTGGCCTCCTTTTGCGAGGAAGTCATCTCGCAAAAGGAGGCGGCGGAGAGGGCCCGCGAGGCGGATCCCCTCAGTGACCGTCTTCGCCGACGGAGGACCGGCAGGAGGAGGCGGCGCTTTGCCCAACTCCTCCTGCCACCGTAGCCGGACCTGAGGGGATGTAGTCGTGGGGCTCATCCCCTCATTGCACAGGTCCGGCGGACGAGGGGAGGCAGCTGGTGTGTACCCAGCTGCCTCTCTATAGGTAGGAGCCCGGCGGCCACCTTCCGCCGGGCGGACCGTTGGGGCGGCTATCTAAGGGGAATAGCTTAGCACGATCCCTTGCCGCCCCAACACTACGGTCTGTCGTTACACCGTGGGGTTTTAGTCCGTGCAAACCGGACATAACCCATCCTTTCCCCCGGGAGGGTGGGTATCCATAAGGGATTTCCCCACGTAAAAAAAAAAAAAAAAAGTACGTAAAGATTTCCATAATATAATTTCTTGAGGAACATACGAGCGTTTATTTTTTGTATAGTCACAAAATCGCAATTATAATGACAATAAAAATTAAATGTAATGTAAATCTTTATATTAATACTATAAGTTATTGTTTCATTAGTTCCATATACAAAGTGAGCAAGCACTTTTTTTTTCGAAATGTCTACGCTATTGACCCAGCAAGGTCTTAACAGCTTCACCGGACTACTGAGGCGAGCGCTTAAGGCACTCAGCCGACCCTATTTTGGCAACCAGCTCAAGGGTACACGGCACACCTCGGCTTGGCTGTTGCCTGCTGCATGCAAAATCGCGACCTATCTTAGCTAACCTAGCTAACTATTCATATATGTATGAGTTGTTGAAACGTATATGTGTACCAAGCATACACGCCTCAACAACTCCTCCATATATTTACTACCGGAAAATTGAGAGTTTTCAGTTCGATAAGGGAAAAAAGTAAACCCTTCCACTTTCATGTGTAAGCGTGTAGACGTGAACGAGTGTGGGGGTGATCGTGTAGTGTTGTAGCAGTGATGTATATTTGTGTGTCACCGTATCGCGCAAGCAACGCACTCAAGGGCTCCCTACCGAGGGATCGAACCTTGGGAGGCCTAATCGGATGAGCAAGCTCTAAGGTAGTTATATGGTGGGTTAAGATTCCAAATATGTTGTTGACGGTAAACCTCATGAGGCACGCTGTTAGTGTTTTTAAATGTAATGTATATATTACTTGTTACTATAAGTGGCGTGCGTATCGTACTCACAATTGTTTTTAAAGAGTATTTCTATAATTTTACATAGTCTCACAATGTTGCATTTCCTTAACAAAAATTTAAAAAAAAACGCGTGCGGATCTGCTGGTAAGGCTAGTTTTTTTATATCATATAGGAGGCAAACGAACAGACGGGTCACCTGTTGTTAAGCTATCACCGCCATCCATAGACACTAGCTACCCCAGAGGAGTTGCAAGTGCGTTACCAGCCTGTATTTGGGGGCATGGAGAGAAAGGGAGAGGGGTTAGAGGAGAGGAGAAAGAAGAGGAAAAGGGAGACGAGATCGGTCTCCGGCACTCTCACTGACCGAACGAAACGCAACAATGCAAGTACTATTACTTCACGTCGGTTTTCTGTGGGTCGGGTGGTGCTACCCCGGATGAGCCGACCCATTTATGCTGAAACCAATAAGCTTCAGCGTGGCTATACCACCTACAACTTCAACGTGACTCTACCACCTACAGTGTGGTACCTAATATTTAACGTAGTCAAAATATTTAATTGATAATGGTTACACAGTCCTTTTTACTGTATTATATTAAAGATTTACTGAAGATGGCGTTGCTTTGCGGAAATCAGTCGTTAAATATTATAGTGGATGTGACTTTGCACTTCCGCCTGGAATAAATTGTCCACTATTACTTCTCACTGCAAAAAAAGCGTATTTTACTAAAACAGTAAACATAAAGAATTAAAACCGCGTTCCTTGATTGAACCTGACAGCAGTTGACACTGTTTTGTATGTAAGTGTAGTAACCACATTTCTTCCTTTGTATTCACCCAACTATCTATCTGGATGCCAAATTTGAACAAGGTCATCTGGAACTAGCTTATAATTTAGGTCCATAAGTCAGTTAATGATAATAATGTCGATTTTTGGACGTTAATATTCAAATAATTGTTTTTTTTTGTCATAGGAGGCAAACAAACATGCGATTCACCTTGTGTTAAGTGATCACCACCGTCCATGTACACTAGCAACACCAGGGGAGTTGCTAGTGCGTTGCCAGCCTGTATTAGGGAGGGAGAAAGGGGAGAGGAATGGAGATGGGAAGGAAGGTGTGCCTCCAGCGCTCTCACTGACCGAACGAAACGCAACAATGCAAGCACCGTTACTTCACGTCAGTTTTCTGTGAGACGGTGTTGCTACCCCGGGCGAGCCGACCCATTTATGCTGAAACCAGTAATAGCTTTAGTGTGGCTCTACCACCTCTGTTTGATGTGTGCTTATAAAATTTGGAGCAGATATATATCTCGCATATGACATGTTTCTGTAAAATAGTTTTTAAGATATAAAGATATAAAGTGGAGCCAAAGGGTTAATATTACACACAGTAGCGCGCTCGCCACTTAGTTAGCTCGCTCCCTCTCCCTTCTCTCTCTTCTCCATCAAAATCAAAATCAAATCAAAAATACTTTATTCAGTTTAGGCCCTAATAAGGCACTTATGAACGTCAAAAACTACCACCGATTCGGAAACAACTCAGTCATCGAGAAGAACCGGCAAGAAACTCGATCTGGTTTATCTTTTTAATATATATAATATTTAGACTATATTACATACATGACAGAAACTTTTAATGGAAAAAATTTTTAATGGATGCACAGAGATGAGTCAATTCCAGACATCACTATCGTTCACATACTGATCCACTCTATAATAACCTTTTGAGACCAAAACCCTCTTGACATGGCGCTTAAATTCACAATCAGGCAAATCGGTAATATCCTTTGGAATTTTGTTATAGAACCGTACACTATGTCTCAAAAAACTATTACTCGTTCTACTAAGTCTAAAACATGGGATAACCAGTTTGTCACGGTTCCTAATATTTAGACTATGCCGGCCTTTTACAAAATCCAGTTTATCAAGGTTCTTTCGGACATACATTAAATTATCAAATCCTTCTCCTCCCACTTCCCCATTAACACAGGCTGGCAACGCACTTGCGACTCCTCTGGTGTTGCTGGTGTCTATGGACGACGATGGTCACTTAAGATCTGGTGACCCACCTGTTCGTTTGATTCCTATGACATAAAAAAAGGCTTGAAACGCTACCGCGTGTCTAGATAAATTCATATTTAATCTATCCCATATAATTATTAGAAGATATTCAACACTAGAAAAACTTCTATAAATTTATTAAAATATATACGATCAATTAGTTTTAATGGGTGGTCTACAAAGATGCTCCATTTATTTCAAAAATTTAATAAAAAGTCCTACCTCGGCGGAAATTGGCCGACAGCGGCATTCCTCTATTTCCTTGTATTTACCCTTTCATAGTGAAATGTTTTATTAGAATCAATTCCCCAATACATTTTATTCTTTACATTTTTCGAGGATGACATTGATGACAAGACAAGCTCTCAGTGTCCGTCAAATTCAACAATTATTGCGTTTATTACTTTTTTTTAACAGGAATTTATGAGTGTCAATAACATGTACAAAAAAGATCATAACACATAAATCATAATACATTCGTTACCTATATTTTTTAATCATAGGTATATGTGTTTAGCCTTCGTTATATAATATATTCCACGCAGACGTACATATCGACAAAAAATTAAATAAAATTTATTACCACTACACATATATTTAACGAGGTGAACATACCTTCCGGAAAATATTAAAATAATAGTTTCAATGAAGGAAAACATATAATTTGTCAGTAATAAAAAAGGAGTCGAACTAATTTATTTAAAATGTTGAGTGTGGCCTAAAGAGAGAACTAGTAATTTTATCGTCGTACTACCCGTTTAGCAAAATTTACCTCATCAATAGTTGCTCACAGATACGATTTTTGACGTACGCAATAAAAAAACGAAAGCAATGAAAAGTTGCAATGAAGAGTCTGCAGAACAGAAGAGAAAACTTACTCTATGTAGCAGATCGCTCTTAACCCAACTTAAGCCTATTACATATTTTCAAAACGCGGCAATTGTGGTAAGTTACGCAGCTGTTTAGGATCTTTTATCGACCTCGATGCGGTATGCGGTGCGGTCAAATGTTTCATCAAACTGTTTTAGTAGAAATATTATTTAGATATTTGGTAATCAGATCTATATATTCTGAATGCGAAGTAACTCGGTTTGTCAATTTTTGACCGCTTGATCCCTAGAATAATCGTAATGTAATTTAGGATAGAGAGATCTTGGATAACGGGAAAAGACAGGCTACTTTTTATCGCAAATATGTAAAGAAACACGCATACAAAGACACTCAAAAAAGTTAGCAATACATATAAATCACTAATTTAAGTATGAATGTTTTCGTAATAGGTTTATCAATTTTAACTAGTTTCACTAGAATAATTAACGTGCTTAATAAAGAGAAAATTCTTTACTAAAGTTTTACTCTTCTTCATTTACCTCTGGTAAATTCTCCTAATTTATAAATAGCCGAACATATTTCATTTTTTGTCCTTTGTCAAATTATTTTCTTCTTTATTTGTTCATTAGTCTATGTTTGTCTCAGCGATGCAGAAGGAATGAAGAGCGAAGGTAAAGACCCGTAGTTGCTGGCATTAACAAGTTTGACCTCGCACGAACTGCAAAGTTCTACCGTCTATCGTTTGGTCATCTCATCTTTTATTCAGTAACCTTAAACAAAACTTTGTATCCGTTATGTTTATTTTTGTATTATTTATTAATTGTACTTTTATGAAAATTAAAAAATATTAAATTAAGTGCAGCAAATATATGTGTAGATTAGTTTTAAATTATGAAGTCATTGGCGATATTGTGCTAAATTTATCACATCTAAAAAAAGATGATATTTGAAATTATACAATTAAAACAATTAATTCGAAATATAGTAACGTAATGTAATTAAATCGAACAATTCTATCTTCTCCACAGACTTTCCACATCGCTACTGTAATAGAGGAGTATATACTTATGAAGTGATTAGTAACGTTTTTTGAAGCGATTAGGATTAGGATTTCCGATACCTCGTTAGTCGACATAGGTTCTATTCCTTGCAAATGACCAGTAGCTTTCGAAAACATCGTAATAACTCCATAGCATGTGGTTAGGCTTCGTAAGCACGCCTAGCTAACTATTATTCTCAGGCTGAAAGTCCGTCGTCCAGCATTTATAAGTGTGTTGCGACAACTGCACTTGGCGTCAACAGTCCCCTAGACTTAGTGTGTTACCATGTTAGGTTACATTATCATTTAGCATGAAGAGATATTGTCAAATCCGAAAACCTATACAGTATTTAAAAAGACGATCCTTCTATGTATTTAGGGGGAAGTCCCCTACAGGCGGACGCTTAAGGTTTTTAAGAAAAAATTTTGAACAAGGTATCGTTATTGATAATTTAAGTAACTCAACAAATATTAAAATCGAAAAAATCAACAAAATTGCAATTTCTGCATTAACTTAACAACATTAGTTAAACTTTGGTGAAAATAGACGTAGTTTTTTCAAGTGGCACCTAGTACCGGACAGTTTTAAAATATCTGTCCAGACATCACTATTATTCACATATTGATCTACTCTATAATATCCTATTGACACCAAAAGCCGTTTGACGTGGTGCTTAAATTTACAGTCCGGCAAATCGGTAATATACTTTGGGACTTTATTGTAAAACCTAATACTATTACCTAAAAAAATATGACTGGTTTTCCTAAGCCGGAAACATGGGACGACCAGTTTATTGCAGTTTGTTGCAGTTTTTAGTATTTAGATTATGCTGGTCTTTTAGTAAATACAATTTTTCAAAGGTATTGGGAGGGTAGAGTTAAGATACCGAATTCCTGGAACTTCGTTTTTAATGATTCGCGAGATCCCATATTATATATTGCTCGAACTGTCCGTTTTTGTAATAAAAATATGGTGTCTACATATTTTTATATAATACATAGCACATATTGAGAGAGAATCTAATATTTATTTTACAGAACTAGTTTTTATTCAAAGGTCGTGACCACCGAAAAGCAATTTATTGCTAAGACAAGCAGCAAAAAACGATAGTGATTAATATAAAAATTTAAAACTATAAGACGTTAATCGTATAAAATGTTAATATATTTAATGATACGTTATGTCCACACGAATAGTTTTTGAAATACAATCACTTTAATAACCTCATTATTTATTTACAAGGACGAAAAGAATATGGTTGGCGGGATTGACTCTAAACGGTCCCAATAATACCCAAAGCAACTTCACTGCAACGTAACATTTTCAAGATGAAACAAAATTGCAACTATTTAATAAATCACCTGCTACAGTTGAGAAGCGATAAGGTAACATATAAAATATAAATGTTCAGAAATTTATGATGTACTGAAAATGGTCAGTCATGGGATTCAGTGTTTTAATAAAATAAAATGTAATTAAATCAAAACGGTTGTTCACGCTTCAAATCAAGACCGCGACACTCGGAGCGTAGCATCAACATAAGCTAACCAATACAAAACGCAGCGTGAAGACCGTTACTAACAGTTGCGTTGCCTGAAAAGGGGCGAACAATAGTACTTACATGAATTATTAGGAAGTTACTTTCTCATCTATAATTCTATACTAATATTTAAAAAAGTCAAAATTTGTGAGTTTGTGCGTAGTCCGGTGAAGCTGTTAAGACCTTGGTAGGTCAATAGCTGTAGGAGGTAGTCACCACCTCAAAACCGAAGTGCGGGGCCCATATTTTATTTTCTTCGGGTGATGACCACTCCTGAGTGAAACTGTTATTTAAACAGCAACTCTATAATAATAAGAGGCAATTATCGTAAATCCACTTACCTTACAGGCTCGGCATTCCTGTCACCCTTGCACTATGCTGGTCTCTGTATAATAGTGTGTGGGTATTGTTTGTATGTTATTCGTGTAAAATGTGTAGGAAGCACAAACACTGATAAACACAATATTGACAATAGTCTGTCTTTTCAATAGTTCAAAATGTTCAATATAAAATTAATATTACAAAACAAATATTGCAAATACGCGTGGAACGTTAACACGTTTTCAAAACCCGCTCATGAATCTCTATATCAAATTAATAGAACAAAATTAATATTAAAAAAACGTAGGACGTCAACACGTTTCAAAATTATTATTTTTTTTACCTGGTAGTTTTTTTATAACTATTTAGGGTAATACGGCCCACATTCCTTAACAATAGCGTAGTCACATCGAGAAAAAAAAAATTGTGAGTTTGTGAAGTTGTAGAGAGTAATCTCAGGAACTAATCGTCCGATTTGAAAATTTATTTCAGTTTTATATAACTATTATATCGAGGAAGTTTATAGGCTATATTGATATATGATTCACGCTAAGTCAAATAGGAGTGGAGCACTAATGAATAATGTTTCAAAACCGGGATTTTTTTTCAATTCCTTTCCTCGACCTCGAAGTCGCGGGCAAAGGCTTGTACTTCATAAATGGCATACGATAGTTAAACCTTTATGGTGGAGTACAAAGTACGTAATGTATACATAGATAGATGAAGATAGTTCAATACCTTTTCTTCTTTATTTTTCAACCGATTGTTTCTATTAGTAACAATGGAGGTTTAAGTGTTATCAAAAAATGTGAAAGTACTTACTTTTTCCATAGCATCACCGAATCTAGTTTATTGATCATACGATATGTTACACAATCTGCTATACTCAGTATAGTTTTTATATGTAGAATAAGATCACTTACAAAATATAAAATAAATATAAATATCATCAATTACAAAATATAAAATAAATAAATACAAAATATAAATTATACTATCTACACATTATTAACATGTGAAGAAAATTCTTTGTATCTCTTACCTTATTATAGTTTAATTTTGACCACTAGACGATCATTATTATTATATTTATGTATACTTATCAAAAACATCCAATTTTACAAATACCAAAAATTAAAATAAACATAAAGATAAAAACAATCTTTGATATATCTCGAGATAACTATAGAGAGAGAGTGACAAATTTATATCAAAAGTTGTAGCGGTCATTTGGAGAAACTTGAGCAAACTTTCAGGTCCCTTTGAAACGCTAATTATATTTATTACATTAGTTTCTTTGAATTGTTTCTAAGTATACATTTATTTTAGATTATTAGCACATTATACATATTTTAATTACAATTTTAAATGTATAAATATCACTTAATTACATATAAATTACATCTTCAACAGTTATTATTATTGTCTTGTTTTATTTAGTAAACGAAGAATATAAGATTTTGTATAAATGCTGACTATGTTTCTTTTTTTACTGTCCGGTTTCTTTAGATTGGTCCTTATGATAATTATTTAGTATTTTAAAAAAGGTAAATATTCCAATGATTTCATCGACACCAATTAAAGACAAGTTTGGATAATATTTAATTTGCAGTGTTATATTTATACATACTACCAACTGTTAGCGATTCAGTATGCTTTAATCTATCTATCTATCTAATACCTTTAAATGAGCAATTCTTGCATATATATATATTTTTTTTTATATCAAAGGAGGCAAACGAACTGGTGGGTCACTTGATGTTAAGTGATCACCACTGTCCATAGACACTAGCGACATCAGGGACGTCGCAAGTGCGTTGCCAGCCGGTATATAGGAGAAGGGGGAGGGGAAGGAAAGGGAAAGTAGGAAAGAGGAAGGGACGTGGGCCTCCGGCTCTCTCACTGACCGAACGAAACACAACAATGGAAGCACTGTTATTTCACGTCGGTTATCTGTGAAAGGGGTGTTACAACCCCGGAGGAGCCGACCCATTCATGCTGAAACCAAAAATAGCTTTAGCGGGGCTCTATCACCTACAAAAAACGATGTACTGTTATATGTACTTGTGTGTGTGTATGTATGTGAACTTATAGGTGTACATGGTTTTGTCTCCGAATGAGTCACTTATACATTGCTAGTCCCAAGAGCTCAATTGGTTCTCGTGTACTAGAAAACGACGGACTGCATTACCGATTACTGTCGTCTGCTACATTTCAAATTAACCTACGAGTATAACAAACCGATTTACATCATTACAAATATCTCTTGTATATTACCAGCTACAAAGATGTACTGTTCTTTTCTTTGTGTCTGGATCAACAGGCCAACCTTCAGTGTCGTATTCACGTCCTGGAATTAAGCGAGCTTTCAAAATAATGTTCCAGCTTAGGAGGTGACTTGAACATGCGAGTTAATCCCCACGCTCTCACACAAACACATAATAAACCTAACAACGCTTTCATTTAACCTAATAATAACAATGTGAGGAGCATGCCGAAGATTGCGACAAATATATTCACAGAGTAACAGTCGTCATAACGTAAAGAGCGCACTCTTCGAGGTATAGGCCGATCGCGCATTGTTAATCCTGCGGCAATTTGTATAGACTCTGGCATCTCCTGGCAGATGAGTTTAGGGTATTCACTCAGACACACGCAATCACAGTGCCATACACAAAAATAGCGATCGCCTTTCTTAATCGTCACATCTCTTAGAGCCACCGGCACATTATCATCATTTAGTAATGCAACTGTTAAAAATTTCTTTATTTATTTATTTATTTTATTTATTTGTTACATATTACTTAACAGCACATTTAAAACATAATTAATATTAACATTTACAAACATGTTGTGCCAATTATAAAGTAATAATTATTACAATTTAATATAGTAACTATATGCAATGGTAAAAGGTATGACTGTGACTGGGATGTTAAGTGTTCTTGTGTAGTTCTGTGATTTTATGTGTAAGTGTATCTGATATGTTCCTGTTCGATACTCTGTTTTACCAATATTATTTTGCTTTGGGATTCAGTTTCTGGATGAAAATGTTCCGATTATTTTCGAATAAATCAATATGATGGAACTTCGTGTCATACACATTGCAACATCTCTGTAAAATAGAATTCTTAGCGTAATTGTGTTTGACTGGTTGTGGTGCAAACAACCGCGGGTTTCGAGTCGTTTTCGTGGGTATTTTAAAAGGAATCCTATTTAAAAGTTCGGGACAATCTATATAATAGTTTAAAATATCATATAAGAATTTCATATCGAAAATAATTCGTCGATCCGATAATGATGATAAGTTATAATAATCCAAACTATTTGAATAAGTATCATGTTCTTTATTCAGTTTGAAATTTAAGTATCTCAGATACTTTATTTGAATTTTTTCCAGTTCAGACTTATGTGTTATATATTCTGGCGACCATATTGGCGAAGCATAATCAAGATGACTCCGTATATAAGCGAAATATAATATTTTAAAAGAGCTTAAATTTACAAAAGGTTTCGCAACCCTGCAAATAAATCCAAACATTTTTAAAGCCTTCTGGCGTATGTAATCGTAATGATACGTAAAGAGCAGTTTAGAATCCATCATCACCCCCAAGTCTCGAATAACAGAAACTCTCTGGATTGGTAAAGTATTAAGTGTATAACAATAATTTATAGGTTGATGTTTTCTAGAATATGTTATAACATTACATTTCTTTACGTTTAAATGTAGATAATTTCGATTGCAATACTCACAAAGTCGCGAAAGTTCATTCTGTAGCGTGAGGCAATCGTCAATAGTGCGAATAATATTGAATATCTTGGTGTCATCAGCGTACATAAGGTATCTATCGGAGGAAAAGCAGGAGGATATACCGTATACATATATATTGAATAGCAGTGGACCCAAATGTGATCCTTGTCGTATACCTGAGGGAATAGATTGAAACCCAGACACGTATGTGCCTATCCGAACCGCTTGATTCCTACGAGTATTATGTATATAGGATTTAAACCACCTTAAGAGATCACCGTGTATACCTATCTTGGTCAGCTTAAGCAAGAGAATGTCGTGGTTGATACGATCAAAACA
Organism: Antheraea mylitta; assembly: GCA_014332785.1. Lineage (NCBI taxonomy): Eukaryota > Metazoa > Arthropoda > Insecta > Lepidoptera > Saturniidae > Antheraea > Antheraea mylitta. Next base: position 1,017,002 of record JACEII010000034.1, read on the forward strand.
TTTAGAGTAATCCGTATACATGACGTCCACCTGATAACCTTGATCCATAGCAGTAGCGACGTAGACTGAAAGAACTGCTAGATTGGATACAGTTGATTTCTTTCTCATAAACCCGTGCTGTTCCGATGGAATAGACAAAGATATCGAATTGTATATTTGGTTGTGTACCAATTTTTCAAATAACTTACTGAAAATAGACAATAACGATACTGGCCGATAATTTTCTAC